>CACKRE030005141.1:234968-258439 GCA_902602495.3 Ectocarpus sp. CCAP 1310/34
GGGGGGGGGGGGGGGGGGGTGCTCCTAAAATGGGGGGTGATGATGAATATGAGCAGTCGTACGCGATGCTCCGCAGTAGAAATTCCACTCCCTGCAAAGTCAGGGCAAAGTCAGCAAAGCCTGAATGGGCAAGCCGGGAGTTTGATAGCCCCGGAAGCTGTTTGTCTGACCTTCCAAGGCTGCAGTCGTAGCCGTAGGAATCCGTGTCCGCGAGGGCGTACGGGCCGCGGTGGGTGGTCGAAATTCCGGAGAACATGTTGTCGACGGCCATGGATCGGTTACACCAGCACGAGCGCATCTTGTTGGCATCCCAAAGATCATACGTATACCCGTCCTGCGCTTCCCCGTTGCTGATGATCGTCTGCAACAACGACAAAATGCAGTCATGGTCGTGATCGCCGGCTTTGTTGTCATCCAAGAAGAAACGGAGAGGAATGTAGTAGTGGTGGCGGCAGGCCGAAGGGTGTGACTCTTGCTGCTTCGCTGGTTGAGGAAAGCATCTGTACTGTCACTGTTCAGATGTTCCAAGTACAAGAAGCGAGAACATTTACTTCGACGTGAACCACGAGTTCGATTGACCCACCTGCGAAACAGACGGCGCGCGGAACACCGCACAAAAAATTGCTTTTCTACCCAATATCGTTTCCTCACCGCTGCGAAGTACTCCATGTCCTTGCAAGTCCCCACGTCGTTGCACGTCGGGCAGTCCATGACCTCGCACGCATCCCCGGCAAACATGCCGCTACGGCAAGAGCAGATCCCCGTAGACTCGTCGCAGACCCCGCCCGCGGAGCACTGGACGGACAGCCCCGTCCGACCACCCTCGGCCCCAGTGCTCACGTTCCACGCGGCTTCCTCGAACCACGCCACACCGCTGTCGCAGTCCTTTGTTTTTGTGATATGATGTGATTGGGAGGCTGGTCGTTTCGGGCCAGTGACACCACATTGACCAGTCGGTCTCGAATGGCGAGAGTTTGCGTCAGGACGAATATTTGGAGAGAAGTGGAAAAAGTCAAGCGGATGAAGAGGAGCAGTCTCGCTTGCGTTATATAGTGAAATACGCTCCTCTTGCCGCGGGTGTAGATACTATATATTCCAATGTAGGTCGCTATCGATTTGCCTGTGACACAGATGACTTGAGGTGGTGGTGACAACAACTCCGTTACATAGGCCGCGAGAATAAATGGATACGGTGCGTGCAGCCCAGGCATTTCGGCGCAGGATACGGTGCATGTTCATACAGTGCACTGTATGCCGTTGAGCGATCATGTTCGCGCTCGCTTACACGTAGCTCGCAAGCACCGCCCGTGTAGCCCTCAGTGCAGTTGCAGCGCCACGTCTCCTGGTCGCAATTCCCGACCCCTGCCAGGATGAGGTGATTGCAAGGTAGCAGCGTAATAGTAGTCACACAGAGAGCGCGTGCGCGGCTTCGTATCGAAGGCGAGCATGGCAGAGAGAAGACGATGATGGTGGGTGCTTTATTGTTCATTCTAAAGGAAGCGCAACGGTTCATGTTTTTCCCCGGTCCGGTCCGCGGTTCTAGCGGAAAATGACACTACTTCATGCCCTTTGGCGGATATTCTCAACAACTCTACAGTTATATATATACCAAACGACTACGCCACAGATCCGAGCACGTCTGTTGGGGTCGAAGACCAAGGATCTAGGGGCAGGGCAGGGCTACCATCGCATGCGTATATGAGTCAACAGCCGAGCGGCGTCGCACTTAGCGGAGCGTGCGAGATACCACGCCCGCAACGCACAACTTCGGCTTCAATGCGCTAGTTCGTACGGAACAGCTAGGATAGATGTTGCGAAGGAGCAGGAGAACATGCTGACACTCTCACAATCTTTCTTCTATTTAGCTCACCGCTACAGAGAGCCGAAGTGGAACCCCACACCGGCGTGACCGTGGTGCAGTTTGTGGGGGGGTCGTACGAGTCGTAGTATCCGCAGTCTCCCATATTCCCCTCACCACCCATCCCATCGGAGCTGCTGAACTTGGAGTAACACATACAGTGGCCCGTTTGGCGATTGCAGGAGCCCCGGTCAGAGCATTCCTTGGCGTCCTTCGTACCGATTTGGCTGAAGAGATGAGGGTTGAGACCGCTCGCCTGAGAGTTGCACAACAATGTTTTGGATATGTGATGGCCGTGTAGTTGTTTTGCCTCTGTATTCGCGGTCGCTGGACTAAAAAACTGGTGAGTTAGCGTTTCTTCTGGAAATGTCTGGGTGTACGCCGGTCCTTGTGCGATGTCCAGCTTCGGGCTTCCGAACAATGTTATGACTTGCGAAGAAAACATGCAGAAGGTACGAACCTCGTTGGCCGAAGGGTGTAGAGGCCGTTCAATCATGCCACTGAGCAGGATATTGTTGCATGTATGCATAAATGCTTCTGTATTTTTGGTGGATAAGCCTCGATATCGTGTCCGAGGCGCCACTACCACTCTCAGCGGTTGTTGCTGAGACTCGGGACTAAGTTATCCCAGGAACGGCGTAGCCATCATGAATATTACTCAAGACATGGAGCGCTCACCCCTCAGGCGAGTGACCGAAGCACACCGGCATGTGCTCTCCCGGGGGGGGGCGCACTTGAGCCCCAACCGCATACTTACCCATTACACACATGGTTCCTATACGCGAACCACCCACAGAGGGCACACAGATCGGACTCATATCCAAGTACCATAAACAACATGTGGGTGTCAGAAGTATATTTACGTCCGGGAGTGTCGGTGGGGATGTCTACTGGATGAGTTGACGTTGCTAACAGACTTCCTTCGCGAACAGCAACGGCTTAACCCTGGTTTCAACTGCCGTGGGAGGATACACGTGACACATGAAAGCTGGGTCGCATAGGGAAAAGGCAGCAACCTCTTATGCGCGGCCGGGACAGCGCGCTTTTCGGACTTCGTACGATCGGGCATTTCCTCTCAAATCATGCGCCAATTGCAAGGCATCCCATGCCCTCCACGCGCTGCTCTTGCAACGGAAAACTACCAAAACGGTCGGTGCTTTAAACGGCACAAAATCAATTTCGATTGAGTTTCTTTGCATTTGGGTTGTGCAAGCTTTAATCCACTCTCTTGGAGCCTAACATTCATGTGCACATCGTGTATTAATTTGCTACTACAAGCCTCGCCATGCCTGAATTCACCCCATAGTACCCTGAATTTCTCTCACCTGATTGAAATCAGGTTCTGTGATCGAAACTTCAGGCGTTTACGGGCTTAATATCATCTTCTGCACTACGAAAAACATTGTTGAGGCTATACAGAAGGCAGATACAACAGAACAAACCTCACCTGTCCTTTCGCATACACTGCCACAGATGGGTCGTCTGTGGTGGACGCAAGCGAGGCGACGTCCGCGGTCATGTTCGACAGCGGACCGTGCTGCAGGAGAAAAGCCACGCGGCTGGTGACACCGTCGTTGCCGCCGCAGATCATGCCCCCCGCCCCAGTAATGTTTACTGAGACCACGCCGACCGTGTCAAGCTCCTGCGCAAGGCAAAACAACGTGCTATGTTGGTGTGTCCGGATCCAATACGACGGTGGGCGCGGTTTGCCTGGTTGTTTGCTTTCCGTCCGCATCGGTGGAGAAAGTGAAAGACATCCGATAGACTGATTCGTGGCATTTTCGTAGGTTTGGTGCAAGTGCTTTGTACACGGGAAGAGGAAGAAAAGGGGGGTGAGGGGCGTGCAATAGGCAGAAAAAGCAGAAACAACAGTCTGCGGCCAACAACATTCGTATTTGAAACATACGTCTACGAAGTATCATGAAGCGACATTTGAACAGAACAAATCAAGGGTAGGCGATAAGCAACAGCTTAAAGCACCCGACACCTCGCTACGTATGGACCCAAAGATGGAACGAGCCATGGCGAAGAAGAATGGACACGAAATATCATTAGTATCGTACCGAAGGAATTCGTACGGAAAACGGCATGCTGGCGAGACCCGTGAGCCATTCTGACTTGAAGGCAACAACAACAACAGCAAGAACAACAACAACAGCAGCAACCACGACGACCACGACGACGACGATGACGACGATGACGATGACGACGACGACGACGACAACAGCAGGACAACACTCGCACAATACCTCGAGCCGGTACTTGACAAGTTCCGCTGATGCATCGAAGGGGATAGGTCGGGTGCTGTGCCCCCGGAAAGCCAGCAGTAGCGATCCCGAGCACTGCCCGGGGCAGTAGCAGTCGATCAGCTGCTCCTCGTCCTCGCCCACGATGTCAGGGAACGGGTCAACGCCTTTAGGGCAAGACCTGAGCACGAAACAAAGATGATCCGCATGTTCCGTATGTGACGGGT
Organism: Ectocarpus sp. CCAP 1310/34; assembly: GCA_902602495.3. Lineage (NCBI taxonomy): Eukaryota > Phaeophyceae > Ectocarpales > Ectocarpaceae > Ectocarpus > Ectocarpus sp. CCAP 1310/34. The sequence goes on from CACKRE030005141.1 coordinate 239,300, forward strand.
GCAATAGTTTGACGCATAAAAAGGACAGACCGGTGAAGTATTATATGGTCAAAGGTCTACAAAATGAGTTGGCTTGTGTCGGTGCGAAAGATGTGTGGGAAAGGGCTCTTCTCACGTCACACGAACCCTGCAAAAGAAACCATTTTTGAAGAGATGGAGAGCGCGACGGGAGTCGAGCGGTAGCATGAAACGTGTATTCCGTGTTGTAATTTTCCAAGCCATTGACATTTGGGAGGCTGACCTTCTGTCTTGGGCCATTCCCGACATGAAAACACGCAACGCATGTTATTATTGCCTTATTTCGTGTGTGGGGGCCAGGCATGACATGCAACTGATTCATATCCCGTACGTCATTTAGACTGTTCAGAAAAACATTCACCGCCATATTCCCCCGTTCTCTTTTCGAGGTACATTCCACTCTTCGCGGAACTTGCCGATGGGTTTGAGGCGTTTGCGCTTGGTGATATGCCTTCCTCGGCGTAGGAAGCCGATTGATTGATGTACTCCTTCCAAGCTACATTGGGATGCGTACTGGCATCAGTTCGTTCTCCCCGTGACTGATGTACAGGGGCAAACAATGCGATGGACAGCAGTGCTAGGGTCCACCGGTATCGCACTGATCTCACCTATGTGAACAGTCATATCCTTCCCAGCCGTCGTCGCACAAGCAGCCGTAAATCATGTCCGCATCCCAGCCGTCATATACGCCCTCGAACTCTAAACTATCCCCGTCAATCAACGCCGCCGCTTCGCGCATGGACATACACCTGTTGCGTCGTCATGTAGGTCAACAACGGAGAGGGAGGGGGTCATTCAAGACAATTACAGCTCGACAGCTTATTCACACTCCTCGCTCGCAATAAAGTAACACCTCTCTGTAAGAAGTATGAATAGGGTACCGCTGGAATGGTAGATTACCCATGCACTTCTCCTGCGGAAGCAGAAACGCTGCCTGAGGATACGATTCCGGTGCAGTATGGGGGGGGGGGAGCCCAGTGCGGTACCGAGGTATCGCAAGGCAGCCCGAGTGGCCGTGGTTGGCTACATATGATGATGCAGTGGCAACGGGGTGCTACAACATCATGTGGACGTCTACGTCTGTACGAAGCCCGTCCGAGTGCATATCGCAGTTTTTGTTGCGGAAGAGTTCACGGCCACCATAATGGAAGCACAGGTTACCTCCCTCGGCCGTTGCAGTCGTTAAAGCATTCCATGCGCTGGCAGGCCTCCCCTGCGAAGCCTGTCCGACACGAGCAGAGCCCGGTGGCCCGGTCGCACACTCCCATGTTTGAGCACTCTGTGTAGGCTGCATGTGCGGTGTTGTTTGCCGTGGCGTGGTCCACCCAGGCGGTTCCGCTTGGGCAAAGCCCTGCCGCCAATCGTAAAAATCGCATGGTAAACAACTTCGACCCGTACGATCGTAGTGCTTCAGCACGGCCCATGCAAGATGCTGGGGCTTCCCGGAGTATTTGTTCCGCACCAGACTACTCCGGTACCGTAGAGGACTGCGCCAAGGAGGAAATGGCACAACAATACTTATGGGGACGGATCGCTCGACAATAGCAACCAAACTTGACTTCAAGTACGGATGCGAGTACTCACGGATCGAGCAGTCACCGCCGGCCCAGCCCTGGTGACAAGCACAAGTCTCTGTGCTGGGACCTGTGCAGTACCCGTGGCCGCTGCATGCGCTGGGACATCCCCCGCCAAAGCCCACCGACACCGACGCGCCGAGGACTAGCACTGCTGTGGTGCCGTTGCTACTGCTACTGGTAAATCTGGATGATGACCACCTTTGGACAGCGACGAGGACCAAAATTCTCCAAACCAAGCACCACTCTTTCGACCTTCGTCTTGTGTGCTGGCGGGGTGATGAGAGTACGCATTTTTGTACTCCCGCTGTCCTGGTCCCGCCGCTGCTGCCTCCTTCGCCGCCTTCCCGCGGCTCCTCGATATTCCCTTTCGTTCTCCGGTAGACATCATAAGCCGTCTTCACTGCCATCATCGCCTGTTTGTGGCGCAAAGCGGCCACTTCTAGCCGACTGTGGAGGTTGTAGTGGTAGAGGTGGGAGCGCTTATGGGATGTGAGGGGGTTGGCAGCGGCGGATCCCTCCTTGCTATTGCAGATCGCCCCCAAGTTGTTTTCAGCTTGTTGGATCCTTCAGCTTTTTGGATCCTTCCTCGATCGGAAACACGGCCGTATGCCCCTTTGCACTTGGCACCGCTACACGCTTGTAAGCCGAGCACCAAACATTATACTCTTTCTGCAACTAAACTGGCAACTGTATGCATACACGCGTGATGATAAATGCATCATGGTGCGAAGGTGTATGCATAGGTTGGATCTACAAAACAACAAAAAAAAATGCACGCTTGGCGGGTAGAAGGACCACCCCTCCCTGGCTTTGGATCCATTTTCATGCCATCCGTGGCCCCCCCTCGGCAAGTTTCGCCGCAAGAACCGCCCTCTCTTGGCTGTTGGCTCTGGTGCACCTCCTGACGTCATTATCCTGCACTTGTGATATGCGAACGACCATCTGGACCAGTGCTCTCTCTTGCGTATCCAGCTGTGCCCTTCGCCCCATTACCGCATACCGACTGCCCTGGGCACCCCAAAAAAACTTTCGCTTGTTCCGAAGCACTACTACTCTTGCCACCCAAAAGCTCTCTCCTCTCCTCTCGTCACTGAGCACTTCGCCTCCAGCCATGTCAGACTCCAGCAACAAGTACGACGTCGTGGTGTTCGGAGCGACGTCCTTCGCAGGACAGCTCGTGTGCGAGTACTACCTCGCGAACTACGGGGCTTCGCCCCCGACCTTCAAGTGGGCGGTGGCAGCACGGTGAGTCATATTCTACGCTGCCCAGCCGGCCTCTACTCGTTGTTTGGCTTAGCAGGCCGAAATTTGCGGACCCTGTCTTCGACGGAGGACGGACCCTTGCTACCCCCCGCAACACGCCGCCCGGAGACACCAGGTTGCTGTCGCAATCTAGACCCTCTCCTATGTTGCTACCATTGGTTCCCATCCGTCTTCCTGCAACGGTGGACAGCGGGCGTTGGAAATTAAGGGCACAGATAGTTGTGCGTCGTATTTACTACTGTCAACTACAAGTCTAACTGTTTCCGGAGAACGTGGATGTACAGCAAGAGAGCCAGCGCGCCCACCAACGGCGGCCTCATGTCGCGTGGTTCGTCGCACTACAGAGTACTGCTATGTCAGGAGCCGGTTGCTGTAGCATGCCAACAACTTCGGAATTGCCCCCACCAGCAGGGGAGTCATTTCTAATTTGGTGCGAGGCCGCTGGACGGCGGAGGGCTGGACAAGCACACGAGCACACAACCAACATCAGCTTTCTGTGTGTTCAGCTGCTTGCTGCATGCTGCTGTACCAGCTCTATCGTCGACACTGCTGCTGTACCAGCTCTATCGTCGACACTGAATCTGTCTTGTCGGTCGGGTCCTGATGTGCTTGCTGACTCCCTACGAACCCACTTCGTAGATCCGAATCGAAGCTTACGGCACTCAAGGAACGCCTAGCGTCCGAGATCGATTCCGCTGCCTCGACCCTGCCCACCATTGTAGCCGATAGCCTGGACGACGAGGCGGTCGGGGGTATGGTATCGCAGGCCAAGGTGAGAGCGGAAACGCAAAACAGCCGTGCGCGATCGGGCCGTTTCATTCTCAGCGTTTTTTTCCTTCTGAGATTTTGGCGACTTACCAGACGGCTGCCTACCGCTCGCGTTTTTTTCTAGAAAAAATAAATCCACACACAGGAAGACATTTGTACCCGTTCGAGATATATACCCACAGTTCGTTTGTACTCACGAAAATGACGGACGCAGGTCTTCGAGAAGACGAATTCGTCTACTGGCGAAACAATTGCAGTGCATCCTCCAATCAACATGCTGTCGCAGTGACATGGAGACACCACCCACAACAACCTTGGCCCCCCAAACTACTACTCATCGCCCCCTGTTCTCGTGCCAACTCTCCTTTTTCGGGTTTTGTTCATGAACCACCAAAAGTATAGGTCATCATCACCACGGTAGGCCCGTACGCCCGCTACGGCAGCAAGCTGGTTGCGGCGTGCTCCGCGGCCGGGGTGCACTACTGCGACCTTACGGGGGAATCGCTCTGGGTGAGGGGCTTGATCGAAAAGCATCACGAGGAGGCCGAGCGGACCGGCGCGAAGATCGTTCCGTCCTGCGGCTTCGACTCTATCCCGGCGGTGAGACGATAAGAGAGAGACAGAGACAGAGACAGAGACAGAGACAGAGAGATGTGCTTGGAAAGAAAAACAGTCGGGGGCGGCCTCCTGGGGCGAACGTGGCAGTACTCGTGGTGGTATCACTGTAGTCACTCTGTGTTGCTACGATCAAGCGGGCAGGGGGGGCATGCACTACACAGATGATTTCGGTTGCATCTGACCGAGGCGCCTTCCGCGTCCGCCTTTACCGAGACATGGAAAAACCCGTGAAGTAACCGGAAAGATGTTTGTTTCACACGTGCCCCATGCGGATATTTGTTGTCGAGGCGATTGTTCGTACGTTAGCGCAAAGATTACGGTTTATGGGGCTGTGGTGGTCGCGTGCCCTGTTATCTTGGAGAACCCTTGCCTTTTTTGTCGGGCCAACGTCGAAAATACGAAAGATGAACGAGGTTAACTCTGTTTCTGTGACGAAAAACGCCGACGCCACTCTGATGGTCTGGTTTTGGCATAAACCTTGAACAATACACGCTTTCAACTGTTTTGATGGAAGTGCTTCCGCGGGATCGTACAGTAGAGAGCGTCCATGCTTCGTCCGCCCACCTAAACAGCATGTTTCTTTGGTGGTGGTTTTCTCTTTATGATTGAGCAGGACGTGGGAACGCTCATGATGGTGGATTACATGAGGCGGACCCATGGCTTGAGCCCTGACGACGTCCGCTACTTCTTCAGCGCCTCCAAAGGCGGCGTCAGGCAAGTCTTCATTTTTGCTGACGCGAGTTTTGTGCACCTTGGTGCAAGTGCAGCTCTCGTGAGTCTCTCGTTCTGGTGATGCCAACCAGTTTCCTCCCACGTACCTAGTTGTAGAGCGAGACAGAGACAGAGAGAAGAGTCGTGTTGGGTTGGTGACCTCAAATGGTACGTGCCCCTTCTGGCGGCGAAACCAAGATGTAGACGGCAAGAGTATGTATGAGGCTGAGGCCAATCAGTGGTACATGTACTGTACCGCACCCCTCGTGTTCGTGAAGATTTTTGAAGCCTCAAGGCGTCCCCTCTCTTCCTTCACGTGCTCTGCCCGCCACATCGATGTGGTGCCGGCACTCGCTCGCCAAACACACACACGACAACCTTGGGACGGACAAAAAAACAATACAGCGGAGGCACCATCGCGAGCGTTCTGGATATTTTCGAGCAAGTCTGGTCCGGGGGAAAGGCGATCACCAGCAAGCTGGCCGACCCGCTGCTGCTGACGGCGACGCCCGGCTTCGGAAAGGCTGCAGACCCCGGCGGACTCGGCTACGATTCCATGGCGAAATGTGAGAAACCACGGGCTGTGTCATAGCTGCTTCTCCTGTGGGTCTTGCAGCCGGTTATTGTGCAGCCTCTCATAAGAAGCGTGTGTTCGTTCGGTCCCGTACACAGACTCCGCTGGCGCAAAATGTGTGTGCGTGTGTTGTATTGCCTTCTTCCGGACGCCGATGTTTGACGTCCTCGGTGTGCGTTTCTGGACGCAGGCCGGGTTTTCATCAGTCTTGATTGTCTTCGTTTTTATTCCACCTTCCTACTGCGGCTCTTGCCTCAGTGTTTCTGCCGAGAAGCATCCAGCCGTTTCATGCCCTCGTCGACCTTGGAAGTTCATTGTTTGCGCGCTCACGAATTTTCCGCCTTCCGATCGTTTGGGACCAATGTGAGACCGAGCTGCGTTTGCGCCGAAGGTTTTGTCTCATTTTCAGATATCTGAGGGTTGCGATGTTGTCGAATGATCACCTGGAGCGACCAGCGTGTGAAAGAGAACGTACGGAGTACCATATTTTGGAGCAGCCTTACACAATGAAAGAAGCTCGCACCAACTCTCGCACGTCCGGCTCGGGCTAGAGTTGTCCTTAGTCCTTATCAGCGAGAGGCAATCGTGTGCGGCGCCAAGAGCAGGGGTGGATCTGGATCATGAGACGAACTGCGAGACGTTTGCATGCACGCGCGCCCTGCAACCCGCTCTTGTGTGATATCGCTCTCACGCGTAGCTCGAAGTGTTTCTGTGTTTTATTGAAGTCGCATGAATCGGTCGTTGCTGCTGCGTCGAAGTCGTCGATGCCTTCAACTTTTTTCAGTCACCAATTGAGTGTTGAATTGCCGTTGTCGCTTTCTTTCCACCACAGCATGGACAGCGTCGAGCGTGTTCGCCAGCCACGACTCCAAGATCGTGTTCCGCAGCGCAGGCCTGCTGGGCTACCCGGAGACCTTCCGGTACAAGGAGGTCAGGGGCTTCAAGGTACGGCGGTGGCAGCGGCGCCCACGGTACTGTAGTGGGAGTGCAACGTTGCATTCCGGTTGCAGTTCGCTCACAGATCCGGCCCAGGCCCAAAGACGATCCCGACCTCACCTCTGACAACTCCAACCCCGGCTTGACAATACAACTTAGCTACATTACTCGGACAGTGCTTGGCACATGGGTCTGTAGTACGTAACACGCAGCAGCCTGCCGTACACCCAACGATCCGAAAAGCCATGCGTCAGTCGGAGAGGTCGTGGTGCTGATGGTGCGATTGCAACGGCATGTGTCTTTGTTGTGTTTCGAGCGCCGCTCCTGTTTTAGGGTGTTTGAAACACCGAGCAAGGGTCAGGATGGGGTCGGGCGGGGCGTCTGCTCTTCCTCCACACGCCCTGTTGTTTCATGCCAACACTCGCGCATGAGTCACGAAATGTGCACCCAACACCGTGCGCTCAAACGCACTCACATGTTAGTGTTGCTCGGAAAACGGTCCAGCTACTGCATTAAGTTTGGTTGGCAAGCGTTTTGCGATGACCGTGTGCGTTACTTGCATGCTTTTCATTGTGGCCCTCAATTGGAGCCACGCAGCTAGGATTTAGCTCTTGGAAGAGCAGCAGGTTAAAATTGCGTCAAGGCATGAAAAACACTTGGTTGTACTTGATATTTTGTATTGGTGGGTATCGCCGATGGCTGCGACGACACACTTGGCGTTTGTTTCGTAACCCGGCCCCCAACGTTTATGTGACGCGCGTTAGGTTTTGTGCACGAGAGATTCAGCTTCCGGTGTTTCAGCTCGTCGCCATCATGCCCCCCTCCCCACGCAGCCGAACCACGCCAGTGGGAAGTTCAACGAGCATTATTGTAGACCCTTGGTTGTCGCTGCTCCTGTGTTGCTTTTGCTGGTGCTGCTGGTGCTGCTGGTGCTGCTGTAGACGCGAAACAATACCACAAGACATACACTCACTCACAGACCCTCGCTATTTTGCACAACAGGGGCTGCTCAAGGGTTGCTTCCCGGCCGTCTTCTCGACCATCGCTACTGGCATCGGGGGCTTCTTGATGTTCATACCGGTGACGCGCAACTTCATCGCCAAGAAGTTCCTCCCGGGTATGTATGCATATGCATGTGGACATGACGAAACTGATGTAGCTGGCGTACCTGAATCTACAGCCGCATCGGCGCTCGGGGATTGATGTGCACAGAGGGTTTGTCAAGAGCGCAGCGAGGGATGGGCGTGGCACAATAGTTGTATGCCAAACGAACTTCGCGTGGAGTGTGTTGGGCCTGGACCTTCGAAGAACACAGAATGTTTATCCTTGTATCGAAAGAGAGAGTGGTTGAAGGGGGGGGGAACACTGACTTCAAGGCACGGGCAATCAAAACTGTGCAGCCTCCGAAGGGATGGTTGGAAAGCAGACGGCGTGACAAGGCGGCGTGGTGGCAACAGGAAAAGGTGGCCTGGGCGAGGCTGGGTGGCGATTTTGTCCACGTAGGCAGCAGCCTGTTTGCTTCGTGTGTAGTTTACGGGAGTTTACCTGCACACCTTTGCTGCGCTCCCTGGTATCCCATGCCCATTGCAACGTATGTTCCAGTGTGACGAGCGGTTTGCACGACGCCGGGGGCATCGTGTTCTGCTGCTCCTTCTTCCGCTTCCTTCTTTTTTCGTTCCTTCCTCTTCTTGTAGACCCTCTCCCTGGGTGTCCATAATCTTTTTTGACGATTTCGGCGTCACCTGTCCCCCATAACTGACCCACCTGCGCTTTCTGTTGTTTTTCTCTCGGTATATTTATTTCTTTCGTCTGAAACAAACCAACGCCAACAACGACGACAACGACGACGACAACGACGACGACAACGACAATGACAGCCCCGGGAGAGGGTCCGTCGAAGGAGGTGAGGGACAGTGGGTACTTCTGGATCGACTTCCTCGCCAGCGGGCGATCGGAAGACGGCAAGGACGTGGTCTGCCGCGGCAAGGTCGGCAGCGACAAGGGCGACTGTGGCTACAAGGAGACCGCCAAGGTGCGAACGAGGGCATGCATGCACACACGATATTTAGTAACCCCCGGGGCTGAACTGCCGTCATGTACTCATCCTGTTGGACCTGTGTCTGTCAAGGTGTTTCTGTTGTGCCTCCGACAGCAGCTAATGCATGACATATGGGCTGCTTGTTGGTACTGGGTTGTGCTTCAAGTCGGGCAGCAATCCCTGCACCATGTCTGGTGTGCCCGGTCCTACGTTAGCTCTGAGTATGGTTGTCAATAACGTTGAGACTTTCACACGTTTCGGTACCTGAGCTTGACAACGAGTTTTTTGGAGAGGAGCAAAGCAAAGCAATGATGACGCTTCGCTTGCGAAACACGGACCACCTCCTTGACGTCCCGAACCAGGCTTGAGTTTGCAGCACGTCGCGCGGGACAAATATCTCGTACCTATATCGTCTAGGAAGACATCCTCACTCCCCCGACGGCGAAAGCAACAGTGACTAACGGGCACCGCCCTCCTCTCCCCTTTCTGCGTGTACCCCTCGGCCCAAACGTCTGTGTTGTTCACCAACGTTCTCGTCACTTCTTTTCGTGCAGATGCTTGCCGAGTGTGGTCTCTGTTTGGCCCTGGACGACCTGGAGTATAAGAAGGGCGGCGTTTTAACGACAGCCTCGGCCATGGGAATGCCCCTCGTCGATAGGTTGAATAAGGCGGGGATGATGTTCAAGATTTTAGACGAATAACATGCGACGTTGCTTCATTGTTTTTGTCTTGACTGATGCAAACTGCACATGACTTGGATGATAGCCCGGGCTGGCAACTCGTTACTTAGCGTTGCAAAGAAGATAGGTGGAAAATATATATTCGCGTTTGTTCGAAGAAATCAATTTCCCGGAGAATGTTTTGTTTTCACGTTTTGCCACCCGTGTACGCTGTGTTGAAAGGAAGCACACACGGCTTTTCTTTCTCGTCAGACTGTCGGCTTACCTTTGTTCTTGTCCTGCTGGATTTTTGTGTTGTTGGTCTCCTTCTTGTGTCTATTTCACTTTTTGTTGCAGAACATCCTGGCTTCTTTCCGTACCGATCGTCGTTGACCGTACATCGGGGTTGCACGTAGCTATATGGTTTGTTGCGGGCCTCAGCCTGTTGACCAAGTCACGCACTCCTTTTTGAGATGGAGAAGCACCTCCTTTCTTGTTCCTGGCAAGAGACACCACCTGGAGGCCCTCTACAGCAACGTACACGATGCAACTTGCATCGAAAGTGAGCGCTCTGCATCTTCCGTCCGTTTGGGTCCGTGGCCACCTACTATTTATCCCCTGAAGAGCGATCGTTTTGATAGAGGGGGGGGTACGTATCCACTCCAGAGAAAAGAGAGAAAAGGTGCCCGCAGTTTTCTGCGTTTTGGGCCTGGACGATATGCGTCCGTTGTATTTTTAGGGTCAAGTGGGACGTCGACGATGACAAAACGGGGGTGAACACACAGCGAGGGAAAGAATCTGTTGTGAAGGTGGAGTTCAACCCGCCGCAAAACAACCGGCGTTGGAGAATGGTGTCGAGACGCTGAGACAGATATCAAAGCAGAAAAAATCGAGACAGGGCAGCACAAACTAAAGACTCGTTGTGTGGAAAGGAGGGTTCTGTTGTTCCGTTTTTCATCCCTAGACAGCTCCCCGAGGTCAAACACGGTACCCTCCCTCTCCTTCGGCCCGCCCTGAGTCAGACAACAGCGATGCCCTCTTCGCATTACTTCAGTACGAACAACGTTCAAAGCCGATNGGCAGAGAAAATCGAGACAGGGCAGCACAAACAAGGGACTCGTTGTGTGGAAAGAAGGAGGGTTCTATTGTTCTATTTTTCATCCCTGGACAGCTCACCGAGGTCAAACACGGTACCCTCCCTCTCCTTCGGCCCGCCCTCTCGCACCCCCATGTTATACCCGCCTCCTCCCCCCCGCCCCCCCTCACAACCATTCCCACAGCCCCGTAAACTGACTAAAAACCCGACCACATCCTCCCCCCAAAACTCACGCCCCCCCTCCTCACAACGAAAACCCGGTACTTGTACCGCCCCTTACGAGATGAACAGCTGGGAGCCGGCAGGAACGTCCTCCACGGCAACCACGCATAGCTCCCCGGAGCCGTTGGTGCGCCACGAGCAGTTGGGCCGACACGAGTGGTTGAACATGGCGCCCGCCGGGTACAGGCCCACCCCGAAGTCCGAGTACAGGCAGCCCCGGATCCCGCTCCAGTAACGCCGCCCGGCGAGAGGCGCGGAAAACCCCGCCTTCCCGATCGTCATGGAGTTGCAGTACCTAAGGATGCGCAGGGAGTTCGTTGTCGGAAGGGTCCGTTTCGGGTGGGGACGGGTGCACCGCGAAGGTGGGGATGGGAAAGCTTGAGGGGAGGGGGGGGTGCTCCCTGCTCTACGAGCAGTTTGAGGGAGTAGATGCCGTAGGGTGAGCGCTCATCTTGTCAATTGCTGATCGCAAGGGCGCGGCACAACGGGGGCACAGACATGTTCCACGATTTCCGCGGGACGGGAGAGGGGGCTCCGGGAGGCATAGCACGAGCCGCCTCCTCGGGGAGGCGGGGGGGTGGTTGCGTCGGGCGTTTGACCATTGGGGGGAGCATGGGAAAGACCTTCTTTGAAGTACTACCCAGCCGCGTGGGAGCGTGCATCCCCAGACAAACATGGAAACAACAAACAAACGTACGCCCATATCGGCCGAAGTAGGTGTGGTGCAATGCAAATGTATCGGGCATTTCGAACGCGCTTCGCGGCCGAGATTCACATTTCTATGTTTTTAGTTGAAAGCGACGGTCTCGAGTACTGTCAATGTCCCGAGGAAATGCGAGAGAGACGGTGCTGTCGATCGGCCGTCATCTTGTGCAAACAACTGGACGCATCGAATCCTCCCGCGGCGCACATGTGCGGCACGACTCAACCGGATGCGTCTCAATGCTTGGTTTACTAAACACGCTGTTGGTTGGTGATGATGGCAAGCTTTTTTTATCACCCCTCGGAGTTTTCCTCCCCCCCGGTGTTTGCCATCGGGGTTGGGTTTTCGTCGCTTGGCNAGCAGAAAAAATCGAGACAGGGCAGCACAAACTAAAGACTCGTTGTGTGGAAAGGAGGGTTCTGTTGTTCCGTTTTTCATCCCTAGACAGCTCCCCGAGGTCAAACACGGTACCCTCCCTCTCCTTCGGCCCGCCCTGAGTCAGACAACAGCGATGCCCTCTTCGCATTACTTCAGTACGAACAACGTTCAAAGCCGATCCTGCCAACCTCGTACATGATTTTCTGTGATTGCGAGTCTTTTGCTGTTCACGCACATCAAGCGCGGTTGATTGTGTGACGAATCATCACGTGGCAGCAAAGCAAAACGCACCGACCCATTTCCTTGGTGTTCCCCGAAGAGCTATTAATAGCTCACTTGTGTGCACAACAATAGACCTCACCACACGATATACATAGAATACGCGATGGCGCTTCACGTCGGGGGGTTGGGGGCGCGACAGCCTGTGCTCGGTCGTTCCATCTCGGGCATCTACATTTCAAAAAGAAGCCCAAAAATTAACAGTTATATTCATTTACATTTTGGACGTCACTAACGCCTGATTCAAGTGGTGGAATTCGGACGCAAGGATTCCAATAGTGCGTGCAGAATGCAGGAGAAGGGTTCGATTCAAGTAGGCCGCTAAAAGTTAACATCTGGGCTCCAACACGCGTCAACGAGAACATATCGCGCCGAGCGAAAAAATACGAGGAGGCGTGTTTTAAGTTTTACATGAACAAGCCGCAACACCAAAACCCGATCTCTGCCTTCTTTGACATGACTGGCCCCTTGCGGTACTCTCCGCCCTGCCTGGAGACCATAACCATGTCACGGTAAACTCCCTCCTCAACGGTGATCGACAAGAGCAGAGCATCAGTCATCGAGCGGACGGCTCGAGCACAGCTGCGACGCATAAACATACGGGTGTTTTGGTGCGGTGAGACAGATGTAAGGAGCGCTCCTTCCTCCTTCTTATCTCACCGTGTCGGAAACATCACCACGCCGTGTCGCGTGCTGTGCAAACGCGTCTCACTTCAGCAGCAGGGCTTTGACATATCGCCATGCGTTGCGTTGTTTCACCCGCTTCGGCCCTCAGTAGAGCTAGCTCGTTCTGTAGATCTGTGCGGGCGTTACAGCTGGCTGCGGGGCCCACAAAAAGGTCGGGGATGAAGTGGGAGATTTTTGGGGGCTGGTGGTGGGCGGTGACGAGGATCGTCTCCCTGGTGGCGGCTTTACACACCACGACCGCCGCCGTCAGTGCCGGGAAGCTCGGGGTACCTCGAGACCACGACACAAACGCGGCAGGCCTTCATCGATGGAGAATGCACAGACACACCGAGGAGGAAAACAAGGAGGGGGCTGCGGGAGCCGACGACCCTACTGTCGGCCTACATGTGTCAACGACGATTCAAAACGAGCTGAGTGAGTACACAGGCTGGAGCCCCGAGCTGCTGGCCGGGAGAGATGGAGATGATGGCACGGGGGCACGGCGGGTAGTGTCCGGCGTCGCGGCGCCACCTGGGGATATCCTCGAGAGCACCTTCTCGGCGTATCGCGAAATCTCTGGGGAGATCCTGGTAGGTTGCAATTGAGGGCAATGCTAGTCTGCATACATTTTGTCTGTGTCCATAACGAGGATTAGTCTACCGGATTTGGGTGAGGCCTGCTGCGCCGGCCTGTGGTCCCGCTCATACGTCCCTGCCTCCGTTGTATGTACCAGAGTTTTGAACACAAACAGGCGATTATAGACTCACCTATTCTTCTTAACACGCTTCTGATCTGGGGAATAGTGTAGGGCGTTAGTGACCTGCACAGCAAGGCCTACATGCCGCATAGACGACCGTATACAATGTAACCTTTTGGCGTCTCTGAAAATTTCAATTGGAGAGCGCTCACGAATACCGCACAAGGTAACACCCCCGGAGACACTATTGTGTGCATACATACGTGCATACCATGTTTCCTGCTCTTAGCAGACTGCTGTACAACAGTACCAGCTAACGCCTTCCAATTCGGCGCAAAGCATCACACCGACCGGTGCAATCATTCGAAAATAATGTCACCCGATGTTGTTGAATGTGGGGTGGTTTCTTCGGTGATCCTATTAACTGATCTGGGTTGTCACTACGGTTTGTGTTTTTCCTGGCCCTGAAGAATATTGTCAGCAAGGGGAGGGTGGTATTTGTTGTGGGGTGTGTCATATCTTGTGTGGTAGTGCACGGAAAGTCGCAATTCAGTAGTGAACGGCGCTTACCACCGCTGCAGTCTACATATGGTAGTGCACGAACTACAGAGAGGGGAGGGATTGAGGAATGTTATGGGATTTGAGTCCCTTCTCATTATAAAACATAATGGCGAGAACCATAGCTTGCAAGGATCAATAGCCAGCTCGTTGTTGTTCAACAGCGCAACAAGCCGACTTCCGTCACGGGGTTGATCTTGCTCCACCTTTCCCGGTGGTGTTCCTCCTCCTCTCATGAATGAACACTGCTGTTGAACTCGTGGACGCCCAATAACGGTCACGCCTTCCATAGACACGGCCAACACGGGCAGGTTGCCGGCTACATGCCCGTCCGCATACACACATTGACACGAACATCACATTTGCTTTAAACTGTCTTCACAGAAGAGGTGGGGGCCCGAATATGCCAAAACCACCCTGTTTTCGGGAGGAATGGAATTCTCGGACGGGGGCAAGGTGGTAGGGGACAAGATGCTGAACGCCGTGCTGCGGCAAGAGAGCTTCCTCGCGGTTTTCACAGGCAAGAAATCTAGGCATTGTTGTTATGCCCCTCTCACCATGACAAATTGTGTGGGAAGCATCGATCGCCCTATCATTCGGTTTATCCGCCCGCCAATGCGCAGACAATGCCGTCACTCGAGACCTTGGTGGTTGACAAGCCAAGGCCCGAAACGACCAACAATTAAACGGAATACTGGTAGACGATTGTCTAGTTGCTGATGAACGTGAGTATCGCTGTGGTCTAACCGACAATTTTTCCACCCGGTTTTGGTCCTTTCTGGATGTACTCAGAAAGACCTGGGACATGTCAATTGGACGAAATTCATATAAGAGATTCTCGCACTTCCCGCAGGAGTATCCACCACCGCCGGGCATGATGATCTCTACGAACAGAGCTACCCCATCGTGCTCAACGGAACGCTCGGCCGGCTAATGGCCGCCGCCGGGGTGCGGTACGAGGCGATCAACGTGGCGATGGGCAACACAAGAGTTGCACCGTACAGGTGCAAAACCACATTAGTATCCGAAACATGACTCCGTTCTCCAGGAAACAGCGAGAAGCGACACAGAAAATCATCAACCTCAGTTTGCCCCGCCCGCCCGTCCTGCCGATCAAATGCTTCCCACGAAACCCTTCCCCTGCGGCCCCATCCCCATCGATCCATTTGTTTGAGAAGTCAACCTTGAGGCGGCCGGCCCTTGTTTTCGTGAGGCTTCGGTCTTCTTTGTACTAATCGAAAGGTCGGCAGTGTGTTGAATCGACGTACGCTCCGTGCCAGCGGATGTTGTTCCTCGGAGGTGATTCAAATCATTTTTCACGCCGCTCCCGCTACAACGCTCCTTGCTATTCTTCGACAATTTGTCTTCCGCCCCCTGAATGTTCTTACGCTTTCCCCCCCCCCTGCTTTGCAATCTTCTCCTGGGCATGGACCTATCTCTCGACAAAATGGCCGTCCTGGCAGCTTTTGCGTCGACAGTCTTGCGGGGTATGACGCCGACATAATCTCCTGGGAAATGGTACGTTTTTTCTCGCAGATAAAACCGCACCCGTGCTGAATTTAAGCCGTAGAATGGAGCCCAACGAAGAAAGATTAACCCAAAATCGAGTGAAAGTTTCCCGCCTTCACCTCGGCAACCACCTTACTTTGTTTGCGCAACGTTCTGGCAGCAAATGATGGTTGCCGGGAAACACGCAGCCCCTCCGGCGTTGGAGCTGTTCATCAGGTCAGCCTCGGTGCTGCCCAAGCGTCCCGCGGTGCTCCTGACAGATGCTTCGCCAGTCAACACCAATTGTCCCAATTCAAACAACGGCATCAGAGTTCGAAACGACGGGTGAGTCTCAAAGTGGGTGTCCCCTAGCCACGGTACATTGCACCGCCCCAGCGCATCTCTATTGACCACTGAGCCACTGGAGAACATTTAATATCGGGGTGACAACATGGGCCCGCTTTTTGGGTGCCTCCTTTGGCTGTGGTGCTTCGTTCGGCTGCTTGCTGCCCCGCGTGAATCGGACATGTGTGGGTCAGTGAAGAAGTCCAGTGGCGAAGGACTCAAAATGGCATCCACTACCAATGCCGCCCCGTCCGGCAGGCCTACCCGTCGCTAACTGAAGCGCAAGATCAACTCTGCCTTCTGTTGCATATTTGTCATCAGATCCCCTTCGCAAATCCGTTTCGACCCAAATCGTAGTTCCAATATTTTCATTCTGTCGAACACACAAGCCCTTCCCCTCTTGCGCCTCCGCGTTCCCCACACCTTTCCGTCGTGTTCCTTTCCTCGCTCTCAGGCTTCCACTCTTTGCTCCCCCATCTCTTGTTGTTGATATTGCCATGTTTTCCTCTCTCGTACTCGCAATTTATACTTCTTACAAAAACACACTTGGAATCGGTGCGCTATCTCGAAGGCTCGTCGCGGCCGGCCGAGACAACGATCTTATGGTGGTCTACAGTGAGTTTGGCCTTCACAGGATGATGCCATCGAGCCTGGTCCCAGAAAATACTTGTGGCGACGAAGTGTTCGATTACCACCGCCTGTACAACGTCTCTCTGAAAGACATTCCTCGCCCCGCAAGGTGAGCGAGCCGAACGAGAACTTCGCCATGTTGTCCAGCGATGGCAATCTGTCGGCACCCCCTGGGGTCGTTGTGTCGTCCAAACTAAGCTGAAGCACGTGGTGGTTGCCGTGCATTCGCTTCCTCCGTGTGTAACACGGGGATGGATGACCGTTGTCCGACTCGAACATGGACTGCGGTTGGCGTACAAGAAAATAGTGTTTAGCTTGTCTATTTTGCATTTTCTCGGGGACACTTCCGTTCTCTTCGCCCATCACTATGCGTGCCGAAAGATCGCCAGCGTGCTTCAACAACATACACAAGAGACCAGCAGAGACAAAGAAGACGCCCACCCCAAAAAGCACTTATATTACCAACGTGCATAGGAGTACACACGGTACTATTACCCATGCCTAATCTCTCTGATTTGGGGCACATGTCCTTTCCAGAACCGACGAACTGTTATTATCCACCACCTCATCCTCCACCAATCAAACACGTCTGTTTTGTTCCTTCCTCTCTCCCTTCCGCCGACTCTCGCCTGTCCTGTCATGAACGTATGTACGTGTGTTGGGTACGACGCAACAGCTGGCATGCCGGCCCTCCTGGGCACCAGCTAGTGGCCGATATGCTATTCATGCACTACGCAGAGGTGTTCCTCAAGGCTGTCGGACGCCTCGAGGACGTGGCGCCGGGCGTCACTGCTAGACAGCTCCGAGATTCCGGCGAAGAAACAAAACCTGACGATGCCGCTGTCTCTAGTTCCGAAAGGGAGACTCGCGAAAGCATCTACGATCTAACGTCACTTCGAGAGACCCTTGGCTTGCAGGTAGAGGCCGTTGACCATAATGACAGCGTGTATATGGGCGGTGGACGGGGCGACATCCTTCCTCCGCCCGCGTGGTGTGCGGGGTGGCGTTTTTGCTTGGGAGCGGGCAGCTACAGGTGCGCCAACACGTACTTCCCTCAGGCCGCAGGAAGAGGTGGCAGGCT
Organism: Ectocarpus sp. CCAP 1310/34; assembly: GCA_902602495.3. Classification (NCBI taxonomy): domain Eukaryota; class Phaeophyceae; order Ectocarpales; family Ectocarpaceae; genus Ectocarpus; species Ectocarpus sp. CCAP 1310/34. Next base: position 256,605 of record CACKRE030005141.1, read on the forward strand.
CGTGGGCATGGTATCCGCCAAATCGCCAGCCATTTTGAACCTCGATCACAAGGAAATGATCGCGGAGCCGACCAGCGGTCACTGGGCGATGACGCTGAACGAGGAGGCTGAACCTCTTCTGGATTACTTCAAAACGTTTCCGCCGGAAGGGTTTCACCATCCGATAGACTTGAAGCTCGTTCTGGTTGGAGACGCGACCTCCGGAGCAATCGAGTTTGAGTTCGAAACGGTCGGATTTCCCCCGGGAACAGAAGGGTGGCTGTTGCAGAAGGACAACGAGGAAGAGGAAGAGGAGGAGGAGGAGGAGGAGGAGGAGGAGGCCGACAGAGCGGAGGGACTGATGGATGGCAACGAGGACCAAGAGGCTGCGAAAGAGGAGAAAGTAGACGAAGAAGAAGAACAAGCAGGCAGTCATCGAGCGATGCAGGATCAGCTGCAGCAGATGAATTCGATGTCTCAAGACTTGCCGGTGGTCATCTGCAAGCCAGATTTTATCACCCGCGTCGACTTCACAAACTCGACCCAGGTTACGTTCAGGGTTGATGGAATCGTAGCTAAAGCTGAGGAGCTTGAGCAGGGTTTTATGACACAAGGTTCGTGCGTGATCCTTCAGGCACACGTCGGAGTAGGTCGACACACAGTCTCTGTGGAACCGCTCCACAGCGGAGCGCCCTATGTGGCGGTTTCCCATTTGCTGTACCCGGCGTAGCTGACGGACTCAACTTACGTATTTGTGATGTGATACCAGTCATTTTCGCCATTGCACATCCCGATGTCGGTAGTTTTGGTGCCTTTTCCACTGCAAGGGGTGAAATGGAGTACGGCTCGAAGTGAGTGCACAGCAGTAGTACAGTAGTAGCGTCACCGTCAAAAAGTGGTCGTGAGCGCAGGGAAGTCTTGAAGGACGTTCCGAGGGATCCTTTGTATCTTCGTGTCGTGTTTCAAGGCTTTCTCTGTGTTTTCACTTCTTGGAGTTTGATCAGACCCTCGCTTTTCACACGCAAGATGTTTCACCAATCCAACGAGGCACCGCTGACATTTGGTATAGCGTGCTGTCGGGGTCCCAACTCGTACTAATATTTTCGAGGCGAGGTTGTTACGGCTGGCTGCCGCCAGTACATTGTAGCGCGGTTGGTAAAAACGATGCACCGCACTGATAGCTGTCGATCGAGGCAGTCACTTCCACTTCGCGGACCGCGTATTGAACAGGTACAAGAGCTGAAGTGACAAAAATTTGGTTCATCCTGACCGAGTACCGGTCGCCCCGGTGGTCTACAGCAGTGCCGGCATTCGTCAGGCCGAATACGGGTGTTTTGAAAAAATATATAACCTTCATCAACGAATTGAGCGGAACCAAAATATTCGTTAGAAAGCTCTCATCAGCAGCGATCGAGTAAGCCAGCCCATTTACAGCGTGGGGTTTGGGCTTTCAAGAAAGATATGCCCCCATTACCATCATACATAGCAGAAGAAGGCACTTCATCCCACAAGAATCGCCATATCTCAACAACCACGGCAAACCCCGCGAAAAAAAAATGCAGATTCGAAAAGCTCTCCTTCAGAACTAAGGAGAAATAAACACACGCACAGAAAGACTACCCGTTCGAGATACACCCACAGCAGTCGAACGAACTATTTTACTGCGGCTCTCCCTTCTTCCCCTCGCTCCTCGACAAGCTTTTGCTTAGACATGGGTTGTAGTGAAGGGGGGGGTCTTTCTGGCGAGCAGGGCTAGACTCACCCTCAAGGGATGACCGAAACCTTCTTGCTGCTGCGCATATCCGCCGCGAGGCATGCGCGTGGTGGTGTAGTTGGGTCGGCACTGATGGGGTCAG
>CACKRE030005142.1:0-48418 GCA_902602495.3 Ectocarpus sp. CCAP 1310/34
AACGGACAACCTTTCCTGACATCGAACCACAGCCAGGAGGCAACTTCATGAACACCTCGTAATCCAATTCCGACTGAACAAATGCTTGTTCAATATCCCAGTGGAGTAATTCCAAGTTGTACTTGCACGCCAACGCCACTACCAATCTATGAGATGCAGCATTCGCGGTAGGCGAGAAAGTCTCAAGATAGTCCACACCATACTCCTGCTTGAAGCCCTTCGCTACAAGCCTAGCCTTGGCCTTCACTGTCTTTCCTGTTTCGTCTGCTTTCCATTTGAAAACCCATCTAACATCTATCACATTACAGCCTATCGGGACTTTTGCTGCTAACGTGAACGTTCCTGCTCTTATCNCTTATCAAGCCTTCAACCTCAGCAGACATGGCTCCCTCCCAAATCTTTGCGTACTTTGAACGCTGGGCTTCCTGATAACTATCAGGTACTGACTCAACATCCTGAACCAGTTCTTTCGGCAATTCCGTCTCATCACCTGCTCTCTGCTCCGACATCAGTGTATACACTAACTCCGTAGCGGAGATGGGTCCTAGGCTGGCCACAAGGTCCGGAACACTCTGCTGGTTGACTGCACGAGTTTGAGCGCGAGTCCTACCTTCTCTCACTTCATCATTCTCACGCGAAGCAGTATAAACGAATGCGCAACCAAGAAAGAACCTGACCTCGCCCAAATTCTTCGTGGGAAGAGAGTTACCTAGTGCTGCCACGACCACCTCAGCCAGACTCTTCGTTCCTGCACACAGAATGTCATCCACATGAATTGCGACCATCCCCACTACCTCGTCTCCCATCATGAAACGCAGGACACAGGGGTCAGACATAGACTGCTCGAAACCAATCCTCTTCAGCTCCGACACCAGCCTCTTGTAAAATGTTCTAGATGCCTGCTTCAATCCGTACAAACTCTTGTTCAAACGGACAACCTTTCCTGACATCGAACCACAGCCAGGAGGCAACTTCATGAACACCTCGTAATCCAATTCCGACTGAACAAATGCTTGTTCAATATCCCAGTGGAGTAATTCCAAGTTGTACTTGCACGCCAACGCCACTACCAATCTATGAGATGCAGCATTTGCGGTAGGCGAGAAAGTCTCAAGATAGTCCACACCATACTTCTGCTTGAAGCCCTTCGCTACAAGCCAAGCCTTGGCCTTCACTATCTTTCTTATTTCGTCTGCTTTCCATTTGAAACCCATCTAGCATCTATCACATTACAGCCTATCGGGACTTTTGCTGCTAACGTGAACGTTGCTGCTCTTATCAAGCCTTCAACCTCAGCAGACATGGCTCCCTCCCAAATCTTTGCGTACTTTGAACGCTGGGCTTCCTGATAACTATCAGGTACTGACTCAACATCCTGAACCAGTTCTTTCGGCAATTCCGTCTCATCACCTGCTCTCTGCTCCGACATCAGTGTATACACTAACTCCGTAGCGGAGATGGGTCCTAGGCTGGCCACAAGGCCCGGAACACTCTGCTGGTTGACTGCACGAGTTTGCGCGAGAGTCCTACCTTCTCTCACTTCATTATTCTCACGCGAAGCAGTATTAAAGTCAGCAAGCTCGGCCACATGCCGCGGACGACGAGCGGCTGGAGGGGGTGCCTCCGCCTCTACCGGTCCTCCCGACCTAATCGACTCTTCATCATCATGCCCTCCCTGTTCCATCGATTCTTCCTCATCATCCCCTCCCGGATCCCCCATCTCTAATTCCCCTGATTCCTGCCCTCCCTGGCCTTCCCCGTCATTCACAGGCATTGGAGAAGACACAGAGGCTACACTATCAAAAGAATTGTTCGCGAGGGACGACGGTTCAGCAGGGGAAGATGGAACAGAAAATGATGGGCCTACACTTCCTGCGCCAACACTCTCAACCTCCTCGACTCTCGCACCAGAAGGCACTGCATCACGTTTCAAAAGTGTGTGAGCAACTCCTCTTCCTACAAGCGGCCATACCTCGGTTTCAACATTGTCGTCACTATCCTCCCCTCCCTCCTCTGCGACCTCTATTGGCAGAGAAGGTTGCAGCGGAGGGAGCTGTGACTGCAACACCTCCCACGTCACATCCCTCGTTTCCTGTATAGTCCCAGCCCTCGTAAGTACTCTATGACAATCACGCGGGTGGTCTCTCGAAGGACCGACATAAAAGCAACTCTCACCCTTCGGCAGCAGCTTTGTCGGTCGCTGCCACCTGCAGTACGCTGGCTTCAAAAACGGATACGGTCTAGCGGGACGGGGTTCACCATACCACATTTCATACGGCGGCATAGAGTCGGGGTTAGCAGAACACGCGGTGTGATTCATCGCTTCGCAAGCCCAGTGCATAGCCTCAGCCCAGAGTTTATCAGTCTTAGGTAACTGCACATGCCCAAAAAGAACTTTAGCCTGAATACGAGCCGCCATCGCGGCCTCTTCTATCAATCCCAGCCCACGCTCTGCAACACCATTATATTGCGGACTATAAGCCGGTGTGAACTCTTGTTTGATCAAGAGCTCATTGCACACAGATGCAAACTCCCCCCCGAAAAACTCCCCTCCGTTGTCAGATCTAACAATCTCAACGAATGACGGGACACCATTAGCACGCACACTCGCAAGAAAAGTCCGGAATGCACTGCCAGCGTCTGATTTATTTCTCAGGAAATACATCCATGTACGTCTCGTGAAATCATCCTTCACAATCATGGGATAATGTTTACCCCCTACGGACGCGCTGTCCTTCCTCCCTCCCAGGTCAACAAAAACTCTGCCCAACTTTTTATCCGATCTACGTTTAGTTTCTCTAACGATTCCTTTTCGAATAGCCTTTGACATCGAACACCCTGAACAAGCATGCATGTCACCAACCAACTTGGTACCTAGTCGCTTTGCAGTAGTGCGAAGCAAACCCTCGTGCGAATGAGCGTAAATGTTGTGGAACTCGTTGATATCCATCGTGGTTTCATGCTTGGGGTTTGCGGGAGTGAGAGCAGCCAACACCGTGCCAACAGAGGCTTCTCCTAGACGATACGCAGACGCAATCAGCATGCCATCGAAGTTCTGAAAGGTTACTTGTCCATTGAAAGCAGTCATCACACCATCAGGACCACCAAGACCATTCCATGACTCGCCATCAAACTCTGCACTCGGAGAAAAGAGATTATACCCTAAGTTTGGAGAGTACAACACATTCTTCAACTCCACGGAAAATTCACTGTCAGCAGTCACAAACACCAACTCCAGCGTTCCAGAGAATGCTACCTCACAAGACACGCCACCAATCCCATTCACACTTTTGTGGCAAGGCTTCAAGTCTTTCATGCAAGAGAGGGAATCAGTCATGTGAAAAGCAGTGCCGGTGTCAGCATACCAATCCTCGACATATCTTCCTCTCAGGCCTAGACACCAGAGCAACACTACTACTCTGCTTCTTGGAACCACCCTGTGCTAGCAAGTCCAGGTAACGCTCACGCACTTTAGTCTCGATGAACGACGGGTCATTCGAACAGAACACCACAAGAATCTCACGCAAAGTCTTGTACTCGGGCGACAGCCCCTCAAGCATCAGATTGCACACCTCTCTGTCATCCTTCTTCACTTCAAGCATCTGCAGCACACCAAGCGTCTCTCTGATGGATGCGAAGAAGGTTGCGGGATTTTCGTTGGAACGCATGCGCAGTGACTTCAGTTTCTCTTCCTGCACTCGAATCTGGCTTTGGCTCAACGGTAGAAAGTGATCCTTGAGCGCACGGAATGCCTTGAAGGGGGAACCAGCATGTCTAGCCATGTTTTTCAGGCTGTCTTTCTTCAAGCAGTCAAACAGAAACCACCAAGCCATTTCATTCTGACGCAGCACACCCACACTGTATCCCTTCTCTATCCAAGGGGTCAGATCGAAGTTAACGTCAGCAATCGGAATGTCAATCTCATAAATGAACGGTTCTACCAGATTGTAGTGACGGGCTTTGAGCAGAAAATTCTGCGACCACGAAGGATACGATAGACTACATCAGTACCGTTAAATTCAGGAGCCTTGGGAACTTTGAAAGGACCCCCACCCAACTTCTCCCCTGAATTAGAAATGTCAGCCCCAGGAATCAGTGTGTTTCCACTGGCGACACTACCCCACCATTCGCTTGCAGCAGTAGGCGGGGGTGGAACGGAAGACTGGCTACCTAAAGCCCCACTCCCAGTTCCCGGAATGAAAGACTGACTACCGAAAGTCCCACTTCCAATCCCAACCGAACCAAAGTTTACTGCAGTAACAGAGGAACGATTTGCAGCAGATACATGGGGGTTCAAGCCTGAGTCTTCAAGACTGCACCCTCAAAGAGACGCGGCATCATCCCAACACACACACATCGATGGACAATGTGTTCATTTTCTCGCTCGCTAGATCACCCCTGCTGCTGAAACTTGAGATGTGAGTTCCAATAACTGCTCTCTGTCGGAGGGGCTGTGTCATTGCTGTTGGTTCGGTCAATGGTGAGGGATTGCTACAGCACCACCAGTGACACGGCGATAAACCTGTACAGCAATGAGCGGCATCATGATGCATTTTTGGAAAAAACACAAATGGCCGCATTCCTACCCAGCAGGTCAAAAAATAAAAAAAGACTGCACAACAAGAAGCGTCTTGACCGAACGTTGTTCTTTTTTTCCGAATGGGATATTACACATTTTTGAACAGGATTTCCGAACCTTACCCGAAACCGCCTTAATGCGGAACGTGACCCTAGATACCACGCGCCCCGGACCGAATTTCTCAGATTTTCTGCAGAAGGAGTGACGGTGCCGCGAAATAGCGACGACGTTGGCACCGCGTGGTTAAGAGCATCCCGAACCGAAAGGCGCATACAGCAGTACAAATTATATTCTATGCATACAAAAGTCTTTTGTCTCACTGTTGTAGTTCGATGGATAGACAGACCTACAGACGGATTTCCTACGCGCTGAGGGCTCTAGGAAACGAGCTCGCAACGACGCAATGTACGCGTATGGCGCCTTTCGTCTTCCATGTCACAAAGCACAAAATAAACAGTGAAAGGACTTGGCGTATCCGTTTATCGTGGTGCACTCTACTACTGCTGTACCTGTAGCTTCGTGATAATCGAGATTCCGCGTTCGGAGTTGAAGGGTGCGGTGGATCTTACAAAATCAACAGCAAACATGAACATACCGCCGTACAGTAGTACAAGATTTACTTGTAATCGAGACTTGACCCTGTTCAACCGTTACGTCATAATGGAGTTATGGCGTCCTCATACAAAGTATGCAGTCCCGGCGAGAGGCGGTTCACCGCGTAGCAGCACCTGGTGTGCGTGCAGTCCGCCCGACTGTCGTTACGTTGTTTATGCAGTTTTTCTGGCTCGTGCGCTTCACTCCGGCTTTTTTGAATTGGAGCATGCATGATGAAGTAACGGTCGTGCACGTCGGCGAGTGCGGTTTTCACGGTCGGTGGGTCGCCGTCACAGTAGTAGCAGACTGTGTAAATCATGCAGGTTGTTTCATCATTTATTTTATTATTCGGTGGTTATCCGACACTTGCTTTTTGTCCATCTATCATACACGTAACAGCACTCTCGAGGTCCGCGGGCTGATGTGGTACTCGCAAAAGGGAACGCCGAATTGTCCGACCGGCACCAGAGCGTCGAATATTGGGCCGAAGAAATGATTACCTGTCTTCACTGCTGTATCTCCTCTCCTTTGGGATTCGCAGGAACAGGCTGGCAAATCCGACGAGGAGTCCGATGGAGAGAGCACACAAGATCCAACCGTCCTCACCAAGGCCAACAAAAGGCGGAAGTTCGCGCGGATCGACGCAGGCATGCAACCAGGGCGGGTGGCTGACGCGCTGGTTAAGATCTTCGGACCACCGATCATCGCTAGTCTTTGGGGGACGTTGACGGCAAGGATGAATCCGGAGGTGCGTATGTGAAGTCGTGTAAGACAACACTGGCAGATAACTCCGGATTGCTTGTGTTGGTGCCTTCTTCCTATTACGTGGTGTCACGCACTTGAAAGTTTTCTCAAAGATATGCGACCTGAACGAGTCGCGTCTTCACCCATACGCAGGTATACCTGCAAGAAAATACATGAACGGAGTGAGGTACTTTTTGTTACACACTCGACGACGCTGCTGTGGGTGTATTGTTCATTTTCGTGTTGCCACGCGTTGTATTTCAGTACGCACGACGTCAACGCGAAAGATGCCGGTGTGAAAAGTAATATAGCCCCTCGAGTTATATTCTAGACTACTCTCAATATCGTTCTCCTACACCTCAAGAAGTCCAGGAACGAATATGGATGATCCATGGGGAGTCTTGAGAGATACAGCGTTGTTTCGACCTGTCTGAAAGAAGACATCGGGGAGGGGTTGACAGGGATGAAATGCATGCATTCCTACCTTTTTCTACCCTGTGGGTTTGGCATTTGCTTCCCCAATTATCGAGGTCTAACGAGTCATCTGTGGACATGTCCTTCATTTGGTCGTATGGAACAGGAAAGGCGGCACGGAGCTATAATACGTCAAAATCGTGTAGAGATTCAGTTTTTTCTGTTGTCCACCTTGTCGACTAGTGTTCCCAGGATCCACTGCTCAGGTGTTTACCCGATCTTCATATATTTTGCCGTGAAATTGTTAGCCTCTGTTTCGTCACAAAATATTTATAATCTCGCCAGTGCTACAGGCACAACGGCACACGACTTTGTGGGTGGCATAGATTTATTGTGAACGAAAATACCTGCAGTAGGCAGGCCCGTTCGTTGTCACCATTGGCTTGTTTTTGCCACACAGCAGCAGCAGTGTTGAGTTGGGGAGTGCCAGCATGATATACAGAGGGGGGGGGGGGTTCATCATCATGAGCCAGGGAGGGGGCGGGGTGGTACTTGTCATCATGAGCTAGAGGGGGTGGGGGGGGGCGTACTCTTATGTTTTGCATGCCTTCGCGGTTTGACCATTGACTACGGGTCTTCGAAAGGATGGAGCATTGTTGCCACAGGACCGATCACCGATGGCCAATCGTTCCTTCCTACTTTGCCAAGGTGGCTCGAAAATATCTTCCCTAGTCTATCTATCCTAACGATATCCCTTCCCGCCTTTTCAAACCTCTTCCTACTCCCCAGTACAGCTACCGTCCTCTCCTCTCTATTCCGTGCCTCAATCATCTCCCTGTGCCTCCCTTGTGTTTTTCCCAGCTCAGTCATACACATTTTCATCTCCTTTTTGTACAGCCGACATTCCGCGACAACATGAACACGGTCCTCCCATTCGAACCCGAAATCTCATTTGAGCTCGTCGTCTTCCTCGTCTACCGTCCTATATCTGCATCGACGTTCTCGAACGCCTGTGTCCCCGGTCCTGAATTTGACCTCAAGCTTTGTCCCTGCATCCGTTGGTCCATCCATGTAGGTTATCCTTGAACACTATTCCATTTTGCTACATTCCGTACAATATTAGACACTCCTTATCCTCGGTTTCTTTCCTTAGATTCTTCTTTTCTCTCTCGGCACAAGCAACAGATATCTTCTCCTTGAACCCCTGTAGACCCTCCGTTTCCAGCGTTTCATCTTCGTCGGTGTTGAACCCCTTCCCTCTACGACCTTGACCCATTCCGTGGGTTGTCTACCCCTCTTTTTGTTTGCCCACTCCGCCTCCCATACTATTCTCGACAGCCTCTCCTCTCCCATCCCGCACATGCGATACTGCCATGTCAGCTTCCTTGCGTCTCTTTCCGACCGTAGGGATCGGACCCCCAATTCTACCCTGACGGCCGCATTACTTGTGCGCTTGGAGCATCCTAGGATGATTTTCGCTGCTTTCATCTACGCCGCCCGAGTTCTTTCACTACCTTCTTATTTCCTTCCCATACTTCTCCAGCGTACTCTAGCGGCGGTACGATTACGCTCTTGAAAACCGTCAATTTGATGCGTGTATCGAGGTGCCGGTTTGCGAGTATTGGGTGCAGCTTCCCTGCTCGTGCTTTGTCCTTCTCCGCTACCATGGACATGTGTGCATTCCATGAGCAGTCTTTTGCGATCTCTACTCCGAGGTAGAGAAGGGGGGGGGGTTATCGTCAGCTACACAGCAGCTCAACAATAACACCTCTATCCGGTTCGACCTACGATGCAGGCGACTCCAATGCGTATAATTTGTGACCAGACTAGCACACGGAAGCCACAGGTGACACCCTAGGCCCTCGCACACAAATATAGAGACGTTTAGACGGCGGTATTAGCTGCGTATTGGTGTGCCTCTTGTCTCCCCTCTAGCTTCCTCCGCCGATAGCCAACAGCAGATATAGTTCGGGCACACCCTCCTGCCTCGCCCTCCCGGTGGTGTGTATGTGTCTAAGTAGACCACGGCGGAAGCCAAAAATATCACGCGTGCCTGGATTTCTGGGCAGACACGTTTGGTTCCCTACATGGATTTCGGCGCAGATGCTGTGCTATCTCGATTTTCAGGAGCACGGATTGCAAAGAAAGCACTTGGGACAGCTCTGGCGAAATGCTAGATTGTAATTAGTGGCTAGAGATGGTGGAACGGACTCCAATCTCCTGGCTATTTGTCATGCACAGACCACGGACAAACTTGCTGGAAATCGATCCCCCCAAACCTTCAGTTTTTTTATATTTTCGCGCATGTGCATGCCCATCACGATCCCTCTAGGCACCTTTGTATTGCGAAAGCAAACAAGCTCCCCTATCGGCGCGCCTCAAAGAAGCTATTACCATTTAATCCAAGTCGCTCCCGCCTTACTTTTTATCCTGTAGCCCCCGGAGCATCCTACGTATCCTTTGCATACAGCAGTAGTCTAGTGGTCGATGTATACTTGTACGAGTAGTGCTAATAGTAGTTTGAAAAACCTATGTAGGGATGCGCTCTCATCTTCATGGCGAAAGTGCCACCGTGTCGGGGTGTGTTCCTCTGCAATTGGCGCGGAAAGGAAGCTTTGCTGTTGTGGATCTGCGGAACAAAAGTTTTTGCGCCGTCCGTTGTAAAGATGCCGGTCGACAAAGGATTGTGCAGTTTTATGTAGGAGGTTCACGGCAGACACCCGTCTTCGCTGGTGTCTTCCTTCGTATCTCACCCCCAAACGGCATGTATAGTATTGATGCTGAAGCTGCTAGACGAGATGATGTATGTGTCGTCGTAACAAATATGTTTCTTTTATTTTATTAAAGACACCGACGCTGCCCTTGTGCTGACTGATTTCGAACGGCCCAACGCCATGATTGCACATTTTTCACCCACCGTCGTGCGGAATATAGATAAATTGCAAGTTTCTGGCGGCGTTCAACTGGCCAGGAAACGCTGAGGCTCCTACCGTTTCGACAGTGAGTCCACTTGCGTAGGTAGAGTTGGCGTATCGGCGACCGCAGCACAGTAGAGGGGTTAGGGTGTGATTAGTCGACTGCAGCCAGCGCCGTTGGTTGCAACATGCATCCCAAGTACCTTGTCTCGCTCGTGTTACAGGTGTAGCGGCGCCATTTGTTGGAATCAATTTGCTTGAATCCGTATCTCTTCGCATACCGGCACACTCATCCGGCCGACCGTCGATTCCCCTTCCTTTGCCGTACCCATGGATCCGTCGCTTGTCCAATCCCAACGGCTCAGGCCAGCCTGTGCCTGCACCACTACGCCAGGTCAGAGAATGGCGTTGTCGAGCACGAACCCCCACGATGGTTGGAGAATGAGATGACGCCCGAGATGGTTCAAGAGCAAGAGGCAACGATTCGTGTGCTGCACCTTCAACAGAACGACACCAAGGCTATCCATCGAACTGTTCAGCGCGATGGGTGGAGGCTGGGAGAGAGAGGGAAGCAGCAGGTGGGTGTTGAGGATAGAGACCCGACGTAGCGTTTTCTTCTGAGCGGCGTGAAGGTATGACGATGGGGTTGGCCTTCATAACTCTAGCAATGGGTGGACCTTTTGGGTGTCGCTCCTTCCAGGCCTTTGGGGTATCGCACCTTGGCCCCCCCCCCTCACCCCCGTTTGACCCTGCCGTACTTGCGCGCTGCTGTCGGAGCGCGGTTATGTTTTCATACGATGCACGTCACCAACAATGACACCGTTGGGCGAACATGGGTGACGCCTCCGCAAATGTCAGCCTTAATCGCCACCCTCCCCTCCTCCGCGCACCCCGCTTCGCGCTTCGTCCTTCCGTTACCGGTAGGACATGTCCGACGAGGCCTTGGCGGCTATGGGCTACAAGGCCGAGACCCTGGCGACGGGTAACTGCGATGTTCAACGCCTGCTGGCAGACTTGGTGGCGAACCCGCTGGAGCGGGGCTGCTGTACGAGACCACCTCAGGCGATGTCACCCTCACCACCCGGACCTCCGTGAAGTTCTTCGCGGAGTTGCTACGGGACCAGGTTCTGGAGCGACTGGTGCGCGTCACCAACGTTGGGTCCCAAACCAACCACTGCCACCTCGTCGCTCTTGGACCCGACGGCTTCTTCCTGTACACATGCCTGAGGATCCTCGTCGAAGGTCTCGGCTTCCGACATGCCCTCCGGGCCATCCTCGACGCGGATCTCGGGTTCACCGGAGCATGTATCGCACCCCGCTGGCGTGATGGAATTATGCCGTGGACGATGGCACCGCTCGCCGCTAAGCCGGCGGTGCTAGCGACGACAGCTACGGGGGTTCCGGGAGAGATGCCGGCCCCACCTGCGGATTCGGGTGTTTCTCCCACTCCAAAACCACCGTGAGAGCTAGCGCGTGGGCCAGCTGCTGCGCCTTCGGGAAGGAGCTCGCAACCATCACAGCAGGCATCGACAACATCCCTGGCATTTCACGCGTCCTGGACAACCTCAAGAACCAAGCGCGCCAGATGGTCGAGGTGGAGCTGAGGTCGCAAAACAACGCGTCCACGAGCCGGGTGTTCAAGGGAGTCATTACCACGCCTACGACCGCACCCGAAACGCCGGAAACGCCGGAGGGGGGGGGAGTGGGCGCGACGCAGGACGGGGGTTCTGGGAAACGGAAAAGCAGACCAGCCGGGGGGGGGCAAACGGACGCGGCCGGAGCGGGTCGGCAGGAAGAGGTGGAAGGGGAGGGGCGTGCGCTGTTGTTTCAGCGGCGGGCATTCCAAGCCCCAGCCCTGGCGGGGGGCTTCCGGCCTTGCAACAGGCGGCCGGGGCTAGCGCCACCAGCGGGGGAAGGGAGGGGGGGGGCGCTGGTGTCTCTGCCGTGGGGCTTCCGGCCAGTGCCTTCTGCGCGGGGAGGGCGCGGGCAGGGGACAGCCCGTCTCCCTTTCAATCCCTTAGCAACGCACCTCGTGCCGGGGTGGGGCAGGCTTCGCTAGGTCTCGCGTCAACAGCATTCGACACGGCAAGCTCCTGTGCGCCCGAGAATTTCCAGCAATCAAGACTGAATGCAGAAATGTGGCGCAGCGACAACCACAGCCACCCTCTGCCCCCAACGCCCCAAGAGCTCGCTGTGCTTGACGAGGTGCGATCGCCCCAGCGCCAGAGCCAGACAGGGCCGTCCAAGAGGTGCACCTCCACCTGACAGCGGGACACCTGTGCGGGAGGCCAGCATGTAATCCAAGGAGGCACCGCCGGCGCGTGGGGAGGGCAAGGAGGAGCCGCAGGCGCGTGGGGGGTCTAGGTTTTTGGTGGGCCTGCTGTGGTGTTCTAGGTTTTTGGTGTTGGCGTAGATACACATTGCCGGCTGCAGCGAGCTTGAGTTGGGGGGGAGGTCTTTGTTTCGGAACCCAACATGGGTGGTACGTCTGTGGCGGGGGTGGGCGATACAGCGAATGGAGCTCGGAGTTTAGCGGGGCGACTTGGGGAGAGAAGGTAATCGTGGAGTAACCTTCGTGCGTCGTGAAGTTACCGTCATGGGGCAGAGTAGCGACTTGCCAAAGTGTTTCTTGTGTTGTTGCGGCTTGGTGGTAGGCAACAACGGCCGCCAGCGGTGGCAGCGATTGACGCGTTTCTTCCCGTCTGTTCTAGTGTTGTAGCCGTTCTTTCGTGTGTGCTCGTGTTCGCCGAGAGTCATGGTGCTGATGGTACGAAGTACGGAGTATGATCATTCGACCGACATTAGACCGGCGGTTTGCTGCAAAAAGTATGTACGGCAACCTGCCTGCCTTCCCTTATGTCCCAGTGATGCCCGCCTCCACGAGCAGACCTTTTTGACATGTGTATGACGCACATTTTGGCTTCCGGGACGCTCTATGGCCGTCCCTTCCTATTTTGGCAAAGACACCGTGACAAAATATGGTATGTACGCCGTGGTATGTAATTTCATACATGGGTGGACTGCATATTGGCGGTGCTGAGCTGATCGTTCAGACAATTGATACTTGACAATTGATTCACATTGCTGTCGGAAGGTTGTGCCAAAACAAGGCAGGCCAACGTTCAGAACGACCAAAACAGCCGATTTCGACTCCACGCCGTTAAGGAATTGAACACTGCATGCAAATCCAAAACCGAATCAGCGGTGCGCGTAGCACCCTCGTCCGCAGCGGCGGCAGCCCCCAGACTGCCGCTAGTCACACCAACGGCCGAAACGTGCGCGGCGCTCTCGCCAACGTGCGTAGCAGCGCTCTGGTCAATAGCCTCTATGCTGACAGGCTGTGTCTCGGTTTGGGCTTGCGGAGAGAGGCTGTGCGTGGTACAGGGCAGTCGGCAGGGCAGCACGTCCTGTGTGGTGTGCGCGGGGGATTTTGATTTGAAATCGGTTCTGTAGAGTAGGTTCTGCAGGCGTTTTTCGTGTTGGCCGAGGCCTCTTTCCTGACAACGTTGGCAGATTCCCGGGCGCCGGACAAACCACCGTTGAAGCTCACTCTCACCAGAGTCCCGAAGGGGAGGATAAGAAAGAGAGGGGCGACCCTATCAAAAGAATCATGTAGTGCATTGTCTTGAATCTGCGGGGCAAGCCTCTTCCCGGGTAGGTCCGCGCTGAAGAAGGGTCGAGGGGACCAAAAGCCTGGAGACATGTATTCCTCAATTATCTGCATTGCTCCCGCTAGCCCATATCAACACTCGGAAAGGTGCCACAGGAAACGTTTGCGCAAAGGACAACCGCATACAACTAACATGAGCTATGCAAAAGGTGCGCTGCAATAGCGGTGACACGGGAAGGAAGACGTACCCCTACCCCTCTCCTCGGAACGACCATTCTTTCCAAACCCTAACCCAGCTCATACTCTACGCACGCACGTGAAAGGTGGACGGCCATAGTCTAGTACTTTCTCCGCGTCGTTCGAAGGCTGACACCAACAGGACTGGTGAAATTTTCAGATTTTCCGTCAACGTATCGTGGCGCGATGAGCTTGGAAATTTGTTTCCGCTTGGACCCTCGCACCGGCCTCGGTTCAAATCAGCTCTTCGTCCCCGTTGCTCGGTCTAGCTGCGGGTGGATACGTACAGCATGCGAAAGCGTTCCGGGTCATAGGCAATGTTGCCAAGCTAATGCACTGCTGCTGTACAAGCACCTTTCCTTGACAGCGTGCGTGAAATTATCAGACGCCAGTTCAGCAGCACATGAGCCAAAAGAGAGTCAAGTGTCACAGGTGGTACTCAAATCAAGGTCGATTATGCACGACAGGTTTTGACGCAAAAAGTCACATGTTCTGCTCTATCCACACCATACCACCCTCTCCTGAAACTTCATGAGATGTTCGTGATGGGCGTGCAACATGAAGGTGCCACACGGCAAGGCAAATAAAAGACAAGACCTCGATGAAAGACACAACATGTACATAATTCAGCTCCCGCGACTCGATGTTTTGTTCGGTTAAGCCCAAGCACAACCGAGGGGGCGAGGATGACGACATGGTGTTGCGTCAACAATAACTCCCCCACATTTCACTTTGGACCTAGCCTTCCGTCAGATCGTCTTTCAAGTGAACCTAGCAACTGAGCCAGAAGGGTAGCATCACGCCCGCGGTGACTTTTTCCCTTCTTTGTCCTCCGCAACAAGAGTATTTTCGACGCCGATATCCTCGGCAGCATTGCAAACGGTCGTTCTTGAGCTTTCTAACTACTTGGTCTCGGCCTAGCCACCCTTCCCTTCGCGAAGAAGAGCACCGAACGGTGTCAGAGGGCTACTCATCGTAATGTATACTCACGCCGCTCTTGAGCTTGCGGCTCTCCGCCTGCTGCAGATTGTCCAGGGCAGCTCTACAGCGCTCGACGACCGCTGACAAGTTGCTGCTGTTGCTCCTGTCAACGGAGAAGAAAACGTCGGGTATAAGGAGGAGAATCTATACGTAGTGAACGTGCCTTCGCCGAAGCTCAAGGAGGATTGTTCGAAGACTTTCAGCAAAATGACAGTGGACACAACAGTGAGATAGCTTGTGAAGGGAGGTGCAGATTCTTGCGAGAGCAGACAGAAATGACGGCAAATGTACATTTCCTGGGGTTCGAAAAAATCGAGAAAAAAAATACGAATGTAGAGCTGGACTTGCGAGAGTTGAGGAAGAGGTGTATCCGTTTCACGGCCGAAACCGACGAGATCGCGAAGGTACACTGGCGAGAAAGAACTAGAACGCGTAACTCACGCGACCTCCTTGAGCATCTCCGAACGCCGGGAAGCCATCGAGGCCTGCCTTGTCTTCATCTCGCGCAATGCCGCGGCCGCCGTCTCGTAGTGTTCCTCCCGCCCGGAAACGCCAGCGGAGCAGCTTTCCAGCACCGTCGTCACTGCCACCACGCACCAGACGGTAACAGGATATTATGTTCGTCGGACGGGATATAGCATGCACTACGTTTGGTTGGGTAAGCAACCCACTAGGAAAGATGACTTCAGAGGGTACCTACAGAAGTGGTCCCTGCACGGGGCGCGGATGTGCCAGGTCGATTCACCCGCCATGTTCAGAGTGTAGCACACCTTGACTACTTCATCCGTGCCAAGAGATGGAACCCGCCCTACATTATACCGGCCACCCACCGTACAAACAGAGGGACCTACCTATACAAGGCACAAAAGTACCACCATCAGAGACACGAGTGGACGCTGCTGCAGTTGAGAGAAGCACCGAGTCCCGAAAAGCAACAATAATAATCGTTCGCTCTCACCGAAGGTACCGCACTCAGCCTCCACCTTTCCCATGGCCTTGTCAATGACCGCAGTGATATCTCCCTTGAGATCAATCATGAGCTTCGCCACACCGTCTGCCGGCGACGACTTTTTCCGTGCTCCTCCGCCTGCCGCTGCCGAGGCCGCTTTCGCCGCCTTGCTTGATGCGGTGCGACCGCCACTGCTGTCGCGGTGTGCGCCAACAGAGGAAGTCCTTCCCTTGGCTTTCGTGCGCTGTGCGTCGGGGGTTAACAACACGTTCGGGTAGCACATGTAGACGGCGTGGGGGTCGCAAGCAAGAACAAAACGAACAAAGCTGGACGGGACGAAAACATGGAAGTTATCACGCGTTTGCAGTGTACGTGACACAGTAAAATCCCAAAACCACCAGGTAAATAGAAGCCATAAAGTTTGTGAAAGGGGCCACGGCAGGGCGAGGGCAGGGAGGTGAAAATGGTCTACCGAACAGAGGGGGAGGTTGCTTGCCTTTCTCACCCGCGAAGGTAGATTGGGAGGGTAGACAACGACAAAGCATTATATGGAGCAGTAGGCAATGTGCAGTGGGTGCAAACATGCGAGCATCGGAGCCTTCTTCATGGTCACGCCACCAGTGTACCAGTGTACCCCAGATCCCTATGGACGAGAGCAACATGTGGGCTTGCCTGGCGTTGGATGGAAGCAAACCGGCTTCCGACGGGGCCAGAGCCGCGTCTAGCGTTGGCTGGGGTTCGCTTTTGTGTGAGGTGAAGCCTGGGAGAGGACCGGGCGCTGCTGGATGCCCTCTGAAATCGGGGAGATGGACGAACAGAGACATGTGTCGGGACGACATTTCTCGGGGGAAAAGCTATGGTGCGGAAAACATATACCTGGTAGGGTGCTGTCGTTGTTGTCGCTGACTTCACAATGGAATCCGTTCCGACCTCCCCATCAAGTATCTCCCTCTGCCCGCACTGGTCTTACACTTGACTCGGTAGATCCCCGTGGCCACAGACCAGCTTACCCTCAATATGAGTGGGCATCAGTATTTTCGCACGTAGGGTCTGGCTGCTTTGAGATGTTACTGGGTGTACGGCCCATCAGCCGTGGTCTACAGGAAGGAGCCGTGTATTGGACTCTCTAGAGGTCGAGACACGACGTGTGTAACATGTGTTCGCGATGACTCCAACAGGCGGTCCTACCGGTGGTAGGATCGGGGAAGTGACCTCAGATTTTTCCGAATCGGCATTTTGTTGCCTCCTTTGTTCAGCGAAAATGTGGTCTGACTCGAGGGGGCGGGTCCGTCAAATGTAACCGCTGACTGGCACGTACCCTGCTTGCTGTTATCTCTTCCTCCTCTAAAGCAACTGCGCCGACACATTGTGGGTGCATGTCACACGAAAGAGAACGGGTTGTACTCGATTCCCGGCCGGAGGCTGCAGCAGGCACATCCAGCGTACAAAATACCGATCAGCGATCACTGTGCCTCCGCGAGACGATGGGAGAGCGAAGTCTCCCGTCGCGGGAGCGCTCAAGCTCCTCAAATACGCGTCCATGGTGCCTAGTACTCTTCATCCTTGTTCCATCCCATCCCCTTCGCGCCACGGTACAAAGGCCCATCTACGGGAACACCTAGCGACGCATATCTTGCGTCAGACCAACTTTGCACTACCACCCATTCGAACAAGATTTGCCATCGGGGACGCAAACATCAGCACGAACGGTTCGTCAGCCCACCCGTTCCTGTGCCCCATGCTGTCACCTTCTTGGCGGTAACCGTTCGCCGCGGGGTCGTTGTCTTGGTAACGGACATCGACGACGACGACGAAGACGAAGCCGTGCCTCTGCCGCCACCACGACCGCTGTGACGCCCCTGCTGCTGTACCCTTGGAACCACCGCCATCGGACGAGTCTTTGGCCGCCTGCGTAGCATACGGTCGTTGCCGTTCCGACGGAGCCGACCAAACCCGTAAGATATTTAAGTACCAATGGGCATGGGATGCGATGGCGCCGTTAAGGAGAACCCTGCCACTGATACGGCAATCTGGTCGTAGTTGTAGACTCCTTAGCATCAGGGTTACATGGCATCACGATGGCGCCGGGTCACAACCACAAGTCATGGTGTAGCGAACATGTGCTTCCGCTCTACAGATTTCTTGCATGAACATATGCAGTAAATAGTGAAACTCCTCCGCTGCAGACGAAACTGCACCTTCGTCGTGATCTTGTATAGTAGTAGGCCCTCTTTAGTGCCGATTGAACAGTGCCGGTGCCCGGTATAGTGCCGGGAAAATCTCTGGACACAGACCGCACCCTCGACAGTGCCGGTCCGGTACGATTGAGGGCAACCCCGATACAGTGCCGATTGGGCACCACAGCGCCCCGCAATAGTGCCCGTTTACACACACACAAGAACGATGGAGTTGAAAGCAAAGAAGATGATGGTGAAAGCACTCCAAAACGAACTCGAGTGCAAAGTAGCAGCCTTCGTAAACGTGTGCAATTTTGTTCTGTTGCTGCTGTTTCTGTCTTTGATCCGGAGAATAGGTTAGTCTCCACCTCCCCCATGCCGCCCCCTCACGGGTTCCCAGTTTGTGGCATTTAGAGATGTTTCTTGTTTTCAACCGCACTGAGACTGACGTCTTTTCATTGGTCAGCCGGATAGCGCGGTCGATGCCAATAAAAAAAAACACACGCACAACACAGCCGGAGGACAGACGCTACACAGAAAACAGGATTCACGTGCCGCTGCAGACCCGAACAGCTCTGCGCAGAGGCGCACCATGCCTTGTGCGGAAGGTGAAGTGTGCGAACATGGCGATGATCGCAGATTCCGCTAATAATACTAAGAAAGCGGGTGCGCCAGGCAGACAGAGAGAGCTTGTCGAGACGTATTGAGGGAGGGGGGTGCATGTGGTTGTTTTGTTTTTCGTGCGCTGCGCTTCCTGTAAGCTTTTCCTGTGTTTTTTTTTTCTTGCAACATTGAATCAGTTCAGTGCACTAGGCGGACATAGCATAGGGAGTTTGCGACGGAGTGAGGGTAGGCGGTACATGTTTGTTTGTTTTTTCGTGCGGTGCGCTTCCTGTCGTGCTATGCTTGGTTTAGATTTGTTTTTTTCTTGCAACATCGAAGCGGGAGCACCAGGCAGACATGAGAGAGCTTTGTCGCGACGTGGTGATGGTGGGCGGTACATGGTTGTTTGTTTCTTTGCAGCTCGCTTCCTGTTGTGATTCTCTCTCGTTTTGTCTTTCTTTTATGTTGTAACATCGAAGGACGGCAAAGAGGACTGACATTTAGCTTCGTCCATTATTAATTGGGATCCATCGTACTCTGTTGGCCCCGCAAAGCGTGAGCGCCACACATGAAAACACACACATCCCCATTCAATAGTGCCGCACCGGCACTATTGAGGGATATTCCAACCCACAATAGTGTCGGACCGGCGCTATGAGGCCCTATTCTGAATAGTGCCGGTGCCCGGTATAGTGCCGGTAAAATTTCAGGACACAACCCCGAACTCTAGAGGGCCTGGCTGTACTGTTGTACAGGTAGGATTGCGTAACGATTGAAGGGCTGAAGACTATACTGGACTATACGCCCTTCACATGGCGTCGTCAGTTGGTGCCAAGTGTCGCCTCTGCTTGTGCGAGTCCGAATCGCCTCGGTGTGCAAGAACGGCATCAACATCCCATCGCACGCAGCAAAGCCGAACAGGAAGGTCTGAGAGATGACGAATGACGCTGTTGGCGAATTCGCATCACATGCTGCATAGTCTACACGAATGTATTGTACACGGACGCATATTTCGAGCGTGCCCCTGCGGGACCAAACAAGGGCTTGCGTTTTAGTCTTAAGACGACAGAGCATCAAGCCCATGTCGTGCCAGAGTTTTCAATGTGAATACCGAGATCTATGCATGCATGACAAGCTCAAAGGCCGGCTCTGTTCGCAACGGAGATTGGAAACCATCACTCGGCAACAACCAAACCTGGATATTTTTTCAAATTTCACGACCCACGGTATGATTCAAATCTCAACGATCCGACCAATTGTTTACGCCACACAAGGAGCTGGAGGATGCGTACGTCCTGTGCTCACCTCAAGTCGTTGTGCACGCTAATTTCTCTCTCGCTCCCTCTCGCCCACCCTCTCCTTTGAGTGCTACGAGCACACACGCGAGCACGCCAACCGGCCAAATTCGAAGAAATGGCTTTCCAAAGGTTCGAGCAGCGTGTTTTTCAAAACCAAAATACGCCGCTGCTGAACATTTGATCAGCTCCATGTGGTTGTGAGCGAGAGATAGATAGCCGTAGCGCTCTGTTTGCTACGCCCTGTGTCGTGTGTCCGCACTCTCTCGGAAGGATGTCTTCGGCACAGGCTGTATTCAGGGCTTTCAAGCTCCAGGGACTAGGCCTTCGAGCTGATGCTGCGAGAGCCATCGTACGAGTTGTGGAACGGTGAGCAGCAGCGTGTGTTTTCCCGCGCGGCATGATGATACAAAAGGCAGACAGATGCACCAACTACAGCAATATCATGGTACGGATGTCGTGTTATAACCAGTGGCGGAGCCGGATGATGAAGGTCGTGCTCTGCAGTGTTTGTCTTAGCCCACACAGTGGATGGGGGGAGGCGGAGCAGGCATGGACAGCGGACAGAGATGTGCGTTGTACATATGTGCCCATCTGTGCTAGCCTGCTGCTGTAAGCTGCAGCTTACGTAGATGCATCCATAGTCACATGAGAGATGGAGCAAGAAAGGGACAAGAAGGCTTGGCTGCTGCTAAGATTGGTAGGTGTGTCGGGATGGCGAACTCGGCAAACACACAGCTATCGAAAACTAGGACAAGGTTGCCCTGTTGTGGGGCAACGTACTACAAGTATGCATCTCTCGGGGCAGCATCATCCGCACGACGCGAAGCTCTTTTTTTGAATTTGAAATTTGAACTTTTTTTTTTTACTCCACAGCGTATCTCTCGGTACCCACTTTCTTGTGTGAGCCTTCGTCCCATGATCTATTCCGGGCGCCAGTCTATCGATGGTATTGATGGATCAATCGGGGTCACGCACGGATGGTGGAGAGCTGTATCATACTCTAGCATATCGCACAATCAATCCCAAACTACGGGATATCTCCTAGAGGATGTAGCCCGGCGAAAAAAGCACGCTGGGAATAGATACACCAATCGAAACATGAGCACAACCGGCGGCGTACGTTACTTCATGACGCCAGGTGACGACTATCCGACGTGTATCGTTGTGTGTGCCCTGTCGATGAAGGGTATTGAGCTAGCTTCACCGTAAAGAGGGATATTCCTCACGTTCCTGTTTGTGTGGCCCCGGCTGAGGCCCTGTAATTTGTAATTTGCTCCAAGTTCTTAGCAGAACGCACAGAAGGCGACGCATCGGTACACATGTGCACAGAGATCGGGAGTACTTTTAAAGCGAAAACACCAACAACAACAATGTGTGTAGATACAACACGTGCTTTCGACCGCTCGACAAGACAAGGCATTTTTCCAGCTCTGCGCCGACAGGAACAAAAGAAGCGAGACTACTGTACTGTGCCTTTACCGGACGAGTGGATCTACTGACAATGCTGAGGGGGCAGCTAAGCGCCAGATGTTCCTTGAAGCAATCAACGGCCACACATGGCGCACGGTTCCAGCACGAAAGCTCGGTTGGATAACCCGCTACGCTTCTGGTTCATCCTTATCAAACGTAGCCCGGGCCGGCGAAAACCCGGCATATCGCTCCGTACCAGCATTGTAGGGATTCGAGGTCAATGTTCTACCCACTACGGCACGCGTTTACATTAGTACCCCCCCCTCTGTCTCCGCGTCACCCCCCCTTCGGTGGAGCAGGGAGGAACGTGCTGATGAAGCGGTTCAGGCCATCATCCGATCAGTCAAGGCCCGCATCGAGCGGAACGAGCTGTCCAGCAACGTGGTGGACGTTGACACCGTGTCCGCCGTCGTGGCCGACCTCACCAGCAGAGAGCAAGACCTGGCGGACAGCAGCACCCAGATGCAGAACGCCTTCGTCCGGCCCCGCCTCTACTTCGACCCCGTGCGGAACACGCTCCTACTGTGAGTTTTTTGGAAACCTCCTGCCTAGTGGGGAGCGAGCGGTCTTCACAATTAACATACTCGTACCCGATTAATTGGCAGAAATGTGATGTTGTAGGAGGTTCAACGTGCTGGATGTTGTAACCTTGTACCCAGGTAGTAAAAAAGCTACCTGTACTTCTGTGCGGGGAGGAGGGGGGGGGCGTACTCTTATGTTTTGCATGCCTTAGCGGTTAGACCATTGACCACGCGTCCTCGAGAGGACAGAGCATTGTTCCCACAGAACCGATCACCGATGGCCAATCCTTCNGTACTCTTATGTTTTGCATGCCTTAGCGGTTAGACCATTGACCACGCGTCCTCGAGAGGACAGAGCATTGTTCCCACAGAACCGATCACCGATGGCCAATCGGGAGGGGGGGGGAGTGCCATCGGGAGTCGAGTGGCCGATGGCCCCTGATATGCGTTTAATACACTGTCCGGGGCATGAGAAAACGAACAATCTTCTCGGCCATCTCCTCCCTGTTTTTAGCGCACGCGATGCACGACGGTGAGCAGCAACCACGCGTATGTGCGATCAGATCGATGCCGTCAACAACACGCCACTTGCCTCCTCTCGCTGCTTGACCGCCTGTCACTCTCGGCGCGTTGTTTGCCTGTTGACTGCGGTGGTGTGTGCTCGCGCCTTTAGGGAGGATGCCGGGACAAGGAAACGCAGCATGCACGGGCCAGCAGAGAGCAAGGTTAGTCGAAAGGGAGCTGCGTTGTTCTCCTTATTCGTCTTGGTTTTCGGTGGTGCTGCACTGGCTGCTGTTGCTGTTGCTGTGATTTGTGTTGTGGCCATCGTTGCTGCCTGAGTCACATGAAATATCTTAAGCACGTCTTTGGATAACCGGTAGCACGCCTCCAGCAACCTCCTATCATAGAATGACAATCACACGCCATGGGATCTTGTCGTGACCTTCGGGGGAACTACTCCTGCTATCGCCAAGGACGCCACAACCAACTCCCTTGTTCGCGAATGTTAAAGGGGACGAGATGTTCTTGTTCTGGCCTGATTAGTCGCAATTTGCTCCTGCCTCGCTCCGGGGCATATCGATAGACTTGACCCGCGTGTCCACTGTCTCGGGGTGCTGATGCAGGGGGCGCCATGGTTGAAATCGGGTACCATACGTGACTTCAAATATCTCACTCTCCCGGACCGATTTTCAAAGCTTCATTATTATTTTAGTGTAGTATGCACTGGGGACAGCGGTAGTGCGAAAACTGACGGCGTTGGATACTTCTCGTCGATAGCATTCCGACAACGCACCGTTTGATTTGTCCGTCCTATTCGTTGTGGAGCAATCGAGCTCTTAACCTCGGTCCGGGGGGGGTGTGATATCTTGCGTATTCCACCCACGGTAGACATGTTGGCGGGGAGTGTCCAGGAAAACGATATGAGCTGGCGTTCTCGGAATCTACCATATTTGAATTGTGATGATCCCTCCTCGTTGCTGTTCCACAAGAAACTGTAAGTCCTAGTTTGTCTTGGTTTACAGTGTTTCGCTTTGACTCTTGCACGAAAACCTAACACAGACCTGTGTGTGTATGTTTGATTACAACAGTGTTTGTTTCGCGTCAGATCTTGATGCTCCCGAAGGAGCGAAGATTGCGTGTTCCTTTCGACTGCGATGGCTCCTTGCGGTGCATGAGGAGGCAGCTGGGTACCTTTTGGTAGAGCACGTCGGCGGTTCGGGTGCCGATATTGTCGCGCTTGAACGTCCAATGGCTCGCCCGATGTGCGCTTGTTTATCAAAACGTCGTAGCCTGCATCATTTTTTTTGAGAGATTGTGATCCTGACGTCGCTGACTCCGCACACACCTATGTAGAGGAATGGCCACATGAGGGCCGCTGAGACTCTGTCCCCTAGGAGTTTCC
This sequence comes from Ectocarpus sp. CCAP 1310/34, assembly GCA_902602495.3. Lineage (NCBI taxonomy): Eukaryota > Phaeophyceae > Ectocarpales > Ectocarpaceae > Ectocarpus > Ectocarpus sp. CCAP 1310/34. The sequence continues at coordinate 22,996 of CACKRE030005142.1, forward strand.
TCTTCTCCCTTATATTTCTACATGTGGTATACAACCGAAATACCGCTAGCACACCTGCACCCCAATCCCATCACGCTTACTACTACACAGGCGCGCATGTACCGAGAGCGTTTCTTGATGGTCCGACAGAGAGTGCACCGTCACGACCTTTTCCGGCCTCCTATCATAGAGTCTTCTCGGCGAGAGTACATCAAGCTCTCCCCGCTAGATTCTCTGGTGAGTGAGGTGTTTAGCACGGTTTAGTTTCCCTGCTGACGCTGCTTTTGTGGTCGTTGTTTGCTGCTGCGGTCGTTGGTGTTGTTGTTGTCACTGCTGGTTGAGTTGGTGGCGGTGCTGCTGCTGCTGTTGACGCCTTGGAGAGGAACATGTTGGGTGAAAGTGGTGGTGATGATGGTGGTGCGATAGTGGTGTGGATGTAGTGGATAGGAACCTGTTATCGTTGTTGTCGTTGTTGGGGATGATGGTGATGGTGATGTTGACGTAGTGGAGAGGGTGCTGTCGTTGTTGGTGATGATGGTGGGGGTGATACTGTCATCGTTTTTGCTGGCGCTGTTGCTGTTGCTGTTGCTTCCGCGTCTGTAGGTGGGCAGTGCCGACCTCCGCTGGCTGCTTGGCATGCTCACGCAACCGGAGGAGGGGAAGTATTTCCTGGAGGACGAGGTCACGAGGCTACCGCTCGACCTCTCCGATGCGGTGAGCCAGTCCTGTTTTTTGTCTTCTTTTTTTTTCCGTTGATAAGGCCGTTAATCTGCCTTGTTTTCCGTTGAAATATGACCGTCAACTTCGCTTTGGTTTGACGCTGATATGTTGCAGTCGTTCTGATGCCGATCATGTCTTTGTGGTGCCGTCGTCCTTGTAATCTGCTAGTCTGCTGGTGTTGGCGAGGGTTCTTGCGGTGAAGGTGTTGCTTGTGCGCACCAACTCCACCACCAGTAACAACCACAACAACAACAACTACTACAACTACTACTACAAGCACGACGTTTGCATGGCCGTACCGTTAGCCTAACCGACAAATGAACCAAACGTGCGGACTGAATCAAACTAAATCGAACCAGCACAAGACGGAGGGTCTCTTCACCGAGCACTGCGTCGTCATCGTCGAGGGGAAGATGACCGCAGGGGTGTTTCAGGTAAGCGAGTCAACAGGGAGGCAGGCCGGTGTGTCTTAGTCGAGTTGTTTCTGCGACTCCGCGCGCAGCGCACGCTGCTGTCTATTCGCCTGCCGTACTTGGCGTGTTGTGGGAATGTGTGTATCGGTCAATCGACGAGGCGGTAGTCATTTGAAACTGTCGACCCCCCGCTCCCGACCGCTGAGCCCCTTCCCGCCCGTTGAGCCCTGAGGTGCGGGAGAACCTCACTGAGAGCATTGTGCCTAGAACTCAATTTTGTCTCGTTGTACTAATAATAGCTCAGTTAACCGGTAGAGTTGGCACCAACGATTGATTTTGCATGACTGAGCTTGACGATGTCATGTAGATTTTTCCGCACTCGGTTTCGTGGGATGTACTCCGATCCTTGAGGAGCCTTCTTCCCTTCCAGTAGGTCATGGGGGGAGGGGGGTGTACTTACCCCCCTCCCTACATGACCTACTGGAAGGGAAGCAGGGAGGGTCAAATGATCGCGCTGCCTCACCAGTCGACCTCGATACAGTCGTGGCGCCGCTATTGGAGGGTGGTATCACAAAGGTCCTCGACCCTCCTACAAGCGCCCCCTCTCATACCGGAACAAGAGAGTACTCAACTATGCTACATAGCGGGTCGAGTATGTGACGATCAATTTCGACCCTCTTATATCGGAGCCCCCTCTTATCAGGTACCCTCTTATATCGAAGCCACGACTGTCTATCAAGCCAAGCATCGGCGAGGCAACCGCTACCCTGGATCAACCGACCCTCACCTCGACGCCGCGCTCCCTCTCCCTCTCCTCTCCTCTCCTTTTCTCTCTCTCTCTCTCTCTCTCTCTCTCTCTCTCTCTCTCTCTCTCTCTCTGCTTGTATCTTGTTAGGTGGCCATGGTGGGATTCCCACCCATTGAGGCAAGGGAAGACTCGTTGAGAGCGCTAGGCCGTGTGGATCTCTTTGGGACAGGGGTCAACCCTCAGCAGATGGAGCGCATGCGGAAACTCGAGGTGCGCCTGCGGTTGCTGCTGCTGTTGCTGCTGCTGGTATGAGTATTGTTTTTTTTGTTGCTGCTGTTCGTGTTGTTGGGGCGGCTGTTGGTTGTAAAAAGGGGTGCAGTTTCTTGGTGGCGACACGCTTTGTTATGCATGTCGTTGCGTCGCTGGTGATGGTATGTACCGCTCTCAACAGCGCCGCAAGTGTGGTCTCTTGTCTTTTGGCGTGTGATAAGACTCCTGTCTAGCTGGTACGGAGCGTAGATGAAGGCAAGCACACCATCACGAACGCCACTACCCCCCGACCACGTTACACCGGCGGCATGGCCGATCGAATCCTATCGTAGTCGCTCTCTCTGCTACGTGTTTACATCGGTGTGTCGCTTTCTGTCTCTCTCTCTCCCTCTCTTTCCGTGCAGCTCAAGGCTACGGCTGCCATGTTCGTGATCGTCTCCGACGTCAACCTTGATAAACCACAGGTGAACCAAAACACCTTATTTTGCTACTAGTATGCAGTACTACCGTGTATCGTTGGGTTTGGCAGGGTGGTCCATTTAGTGGGTAACCTCGTTCAGCTACATATCAGTCGAATCTCTCGCTGGAGTGAACATTTCGCAATGCTGAGGTGGATATCGGTTTACCCATGAGTTTACATCATGGGCGGGAAAGAGAGGACTCCTGTTGAAGCGTTCGGTCGCGTAAGAAATGGTACTATGGACGGCAGGCACCGCAGGAGGGTGAGGGAGAGGGAGAGGTTGGATAACATAAGTACAATGTCCCTGTGTGGCCTTTCTCCTGTGTGACCCCGGCTGATATGTTAAGAACCAAACAGGACCACGGAAAACCGTAGACTGGCGCCGGGATAGACAACCTCCATCCCATCTCTTGCGGACCCGTGTTTGATGCAGTGTGTGACCCTTTGCCAACTACGATGGCACCCCTCTCCCCTATCCTAGGTGGTGGAAAAGCTGGAGGCGTTGTTCGACGGGTTCCAGTACGCCCAGCCCCCCCCGCATTTCGTGCTCATGGGTAACTTCTGCTCCTCGCCCATCACCCACGGTATGACCTGTGGATGTGTCCTACGGACATGATATGAGCGTTTCGAGATCGAGTTAGCCACGAGAACGCTGTGGTTGCGTGGGTGCGACAGTTTGTTGTAAAGTTTTCGGTGAATGTCTCACCGTGTGGTCACACCCCGATGCGTTCTTCGACACCACGTCGCTTTGTGCGACTGTAGCGACACCAGCGAAACATCGGCGTAGGTTCAATGGAATTTCATCAATTTCATGGGCCGTGATGAGAGAGCAACAGAGAAGCTTGTCCACATTCGCCAAGCTTGGAAGCGTCATGTATTCGCGAGACACACTGCAGTCAATCGTCGCTATGAAGCTGCAACCCATCACAGCAATCGTCATCGCCGCCTTCGCACAACCCCCTTGTCTACTAGTATACCAGGTGCCTCTCACGGTGTTTTGTTTTTTTGTTTCATGTTTCCCGTGAGTTGCTGTCTCATTCCGTTCCGTCCCGTTCTCATATTCGTTCCATTACATTTCATCCTGTGCGTTCCAATCCGTATCTATTCCGTCTCGTTCCGCACCGAGTGCGTTCCAATCCGTTTCTATTCCGTCTCGTTCCGCACCGATCCGTTTCTCGTTCCGTTCCATTTCCGTCCGGTCACTTTTCGCCCCGCTCCGCTCCGTTTTACTCTGTCCCGTCCCGTTCGGCACCGTTCTATTATTTCCCGTCCCGTTCCCAGCGGCGGACAGCGTAGCGCAGGCCGTGGCGAGGTTCGACTCGCTCTGCAAGCTCATCCTCAAGTTTCCCAACCTTGCCTCGTCGGCCAAGTTCGTCTTCGTCCCAGGACCGCAAGACCCGGGGGCAGGGGACACTCTGCCAAGACCCCCGGTGAGAAAAAAAAAAAAACATGCCTTCTGCTCGGTATCCAAGTTGAAGGCCGACAGACCGACCGTCTTGTTAAACTAATTTCGAGGTTTGAGTTTTGCATGGTAGGGTGTGCATGTGCGCATATCCATGAAAATACTGTTTTGTTTTTTAGTCTTGTCGTACTGCAGCCAGCTGTCAAGGTCAAGGTCAAGGTCAAGGTTTGCTGCACTTTTTTCTTTCGTTCGTACCGGTACTTGGCACGGGGACGGCGGGCACGGGAAACTTCGTTTGAGTTTTAGCAAAGCGCCCTGGTTAGGACACGCCTCCACACGCGGGCGAATAAATTAACGCTGGGAAGGCAGACCTGCCAACATTTTGTACCACGGTGGGGCGAAAGGGCTTTACAGTTTTCCCGAACATTTTGAGAACCATCCCACATGTTGGCTTTTACTTGTTCTCGGTGATAGTTTTCAGTTAGATCCTCGTTCTTCTGGTTCATTCGACAGATTTTAACGGGCACCAGAGGGCACGCAACCAATCCGTGCGGCCCTTGCTCTCCCAAGACACCAAAAGAAAATTTCGCCGATGGAACGTCAAGGGTTCGCTTGTCCTCGCGCAGCCCTCTCCGCGTTCTCCATTAAATATGTCCACCGCTCTACTATCACTCTGTTCGGAAATATGGCACCATTCGGATACTACCGTGAATGTACCAATGACCCCTATTTTCCGAACAGAGTGAGTGAAAAGTACTACAGGAGGCAGGCTTGTGGCGAGTGGGCTTGCTCGATGGAATACTGGGCGTGTTGATTTGACTCTCTCTTTGTGTGTTTTAGTTCGTCTTTTGCTTTGTTTTGGGGAGGGCGTAGTCACGTAAACCAAGCGTGGTCGTCAATCCACGTATCTGGCCGCAACCAGGTTGGAAAGTGGACCCATCCCGACCGAAAATGTATCCCGACCCTCTCTGTCTGTGATCCCCACGGGCCTATCCGAACCCTAACACGATGACGTCGTGTGTCGATTTGGCGGGGCGCTGCATCTATCGACGGTGGGCCGGCTGTCTCATTCTACTCACCGGTGCCCCCTCATTTATGCGGCGGAATCACGACCCGTTCGGAACAGCTCCCCGCCTACTTTACCCAGTCTCTTCGGGAGAACCTGAAGCACGCCTCCTTCGCCACAAACCCCTGCCGGCTGAGGTTTTTCACCCAGGTGAGCCATGCCTACCAACCAGATAATTGACCCGTCCGGCTGCTACGTACGTGCAGCCCCCTTGCAGAAATCAACCGCGTATGTATATTCCGAGAAAACTCTAGCAACATTCTTTCCAGAAGAATGGTCCGTGTACTTTCGCCAGGGTGAGCTCTTGCCACTGCCACACAAAGAAGGCTGTCCCGCTGCTAAGGTATCATCAACCCCTGAAGATTTATTGTTTTGTTTTTTTGGTTATTTAGAGGTTCTTGGTTGGGACTTTCGTTTCGTCCGCTCACAGCCTTAGCCTATGCATGCCTCTTGCCTTTGTCAGCCGAATTGCTACTGACACGATCGGCGTCGGTAGGTTTTTTTTTTTTAATTAATATGACACAACGAGTCCATCTCTATCATAGAAAAGAGTCAGAGACAGATTAACAATGGAATCATAGCGTCAGAGAAAACTACCTGTGTGTCTACGATTTCCCAGACAGCATATAGGGACATCTCCCCTGTGGGTAACAGGCTCAACAAATCAGTTTGGTAGCTGTCTTGTGTGTCTCATATATGTTATGTTGGGAAGGTGCAGACGAAAGGTGTTGGGTACTGTTGGGTAGTCNTATTTGTGGGCAGCGCGGACCATGGGTATAGACAGAGAGTTTATCATTTCATGCATGCTACATCATTTGTGTTTGACATTGGAGGAATAAGAGGTTGTGCGTATGGGTACGGGGGTACTCCTTGTGTCCGTGTTGTTCCCAGATGGTGTCGCATCAAGTGGCAGCATGTGTCATGGACAGGTAGACGTGGAAGGACGGCGACAGGTGAACGGCAGCAATAGAATGTTGCGGATGGTGGCATGTTGGGCTTGTACAGAGACGTAGTCCATCTTCGACCACACACAAAGAAGTTTGTTTGTTCATACCTGTGGGGATTTTTCGAAGTCCTGCGTCAGCCAAGAGCAGTAGCAAGGAGCAAACGCAGTGCAGTATACTCTACAGCTTTTACAGTCCATCCTCCTCAAGTCCTATCGGAGATGATTAGTATCGCACAACGGCTGGATCCGAAATGCCGGCTAGCTCCGCAATCCAAGAGAGGTGGGTGGCTGAGCTAAAACTGGAATGACTGCATGCGTGCTCCTCTCAGCCATGTCGCTGGCTGGCTCTTTGAAATGCAAATTTCTGGTTAAGCGGAATTTGATCCCCAAGTTTTCCTTGCCACCTGGGTGTATGGGAATTTTTATGAAAGGTGTACAGAAATTGATTATCCTAATTGCAAGGGACACGTTTCATTTTCAGTGTTCCCCCTTGCGGTTTCGACGGTCAAATATGCGGTTACCCACAGATTTTCGCATCGCTATAAGCTATCAGGCTCCTACTACAGTTTTGGTAGCGCTAAAAGCAATTTGAACATGATTTCTATGTCATTATTTACATACAGGCGTTATTGTTTTTCACATAGACATCACGATATTTGAACACAACACAACAACACTATTCCAGGAATTGCTCAACGAAGAATCGGGACACTACCCAATAAAGCAAAACACAATCGCACGCAGGCTAATGTGCCAAAAACTCATTCGTATCTACTCGACTCCAAATACCCAACTCCACTTTCTTTCAGTATGAATTCCGCACCTTAGGTGCATTTACACCCGCGATGTTTGCAGTCACTGGCGAGGTACGAAAAAAGGTATACATGAAATTGTGTAACGTATTACGTATAAGTCGACTAGAATAGAAACGTGCAAGCATGTCAGCCATCAATCTGGCTGTGGCAGCTTGGAAAAGTCGAATGTCAGTACATCTAACAGCAAATAAATCGGCACATTTGACGGTGTAACGTCGACATTTTACACCTAGTAGATAACACTGTTTCCCAATGTGGGAAGGCCCGATATTGCTTGAGCGTAGCCATATGTTGGCGCTTATTATGCATACCAATACAAGTCTTACCAGGAATGTCTTGCCCTATTTGCATGTTTATCCAGAAAGTGTGCTGATTCCCCACACTGTTCTTGGGTAATGCGAACGGGGTTGGTTGTCTATCTAATCACCATTCGTATCTAACACCATCGTTGGGTACATTGTCATATGGTCCGTTTCCGACAAAATTCACAATATTTTCCCCTGCACAAAGGTGCACTTTTCTCGGGGTGGGGGTTTTTGTTGTTGTCTTTACATTAAACCATATGTCAGTTGCTAAATGCCAAAATCTAGCAGAATACTCTCAGCCCGTGGTCACGAAAGTGCTAGAGCCATCTGAGGATCTAAAGAACACGCACACATATAACGAGAAAAAGGTACCCAAGAGCCCGAAGAGGTACACCTAAAAATCCCTGCAGCACCGTATGCGTGCCCAAAAACTGAACTGCACGTCCGTCCCACCCTTCGACTACAGTAGCATCACCCCTTCCCTGTCCCACTCTTTACCAAAACGGAAGATTGCCGACTACAGCATACTGCTGGCTGAAGTGCTGTCTGTACAAAAACACCATGGTAGGCATGGAACAAGCAGCTGGCGGGGCACAAAGCTGCTGTCTGAAGTGCTGTCAGAATGTGTCTGCGGCCATACGGTGAAAAAGAACAACCAACCAGACAAAGTCATCATAGCAGCAATTGACAATGACCCGAATCTCTCCCGATCGTCTGTGTAGGCACTGCAGTGAAAAATATCGACACTAGCTAAGAATCGTTCCACATTGAAGGGGTCTTCCACGATCAGGCACAAAACCAATGCACCCGGGTTAGGCACGCCATCTCTGACGGGTCTCTCTAGAAAACCGGTGAAGATGTCATTACACAAAACCAACACGGAAAGTCAGAAAAAAAAACGAAAAAAATTGATAACACAGATAGAAATGTTTGTCCGTGCGCCACGGGTCGATGTCGCCCGCATGCTCCGGTGCCATTGCTCCATCCGGCGCCGCTGTAGTCAGCCCGAGCAAAACGCCACTCGACCTGCTCCGTCCGTACACGCTCTCGTTGCTGTCCTTCCCAGTCCGTTCCTCGCTTTCTCCCTCATTGCACTCAAGGATCTTGGTCTAATTATTCCGAAATCTGAAAATACCGCGTACATCGACGTTTCAAGGCGCATCTTCGGACGGAGACTTCTTTTTTTTTTCGTCCTTCGCTCGATATGTATGTTCAGATATTCAAGAAATCTTGCTTACTTTTTGGAGGGCGGTGTTTATTGCAGACACAAAATCTGAGACCGGATTTGGACAGCTCTCCTCTCGTGATTTGTCACCGATGATTTTTTGCCGATTTCCAATTTGACAAAAAAATAACGGAGTTATGGGCAAAAAACCGGATATTGGAGGGTATTTTGCTTAGGTTCTTGGGGACAATCCAACCGTACGATTCAAAAATAAAGTGCTGCAATCGATTCCTCTCGTGATTTCCCACCGATGATTTTTTTCCGATTTATAAAAAAAACAAGGGTTTCGGAGATATTTCGGGTGGTTTCACACGCCCTCGGGGAATTTTTTCACGCCACACACACACCAGAGGACACACACTCACACACCCTTTACCCACGCAACGAAAGACGCACACGCGCTCCGGGCACATGGGTCGCCCAAAGGGTAAGCGCAAGCTGCCAAGAAACGCCGACCGCACGATTCGGAAGGCCCCTTTGCCCCCTGCGGACCCTGCTGTAGGCAACGACTCTCCTCCCTCTTCCGACCATGAAGGCGCCAATATTTCTCCCATACACACCAACGACCACGACGATGACTGGCGCGATGAGGATGCGGGTGGCGAGCCAGGTCGCGGGCAGGCGAAACTGCCGTTCGGTTCTGCGGTAGCGAGCGCTGCGGTGTCTGCAGCAGCTCGCACAGCAATGGCGGTGGCGCCCGAAGTCGCGCCGCCTGCGCGAAAAAACGCGGTGCAACTTCTCCACCGGTCGACGCAGCATCGCCACAGGCGAGCGCGGTGGAGCAAGGAGGACGCCGGGATGGCGGGGAGCTTGGCAGCATGGCTGAAGCCCCCAGCTCAGCAGCAGGAAGGGCAGCATGGTTCGCCTCAAATTATGGAGACTGAAGGTGCGGTGGAGATGGATGTTGAGGTGGGAGATGTTGGTGCGGACAGCAGTGATCATGATGCCGAGAAGATCTGCAGCCCGCAAGAAGAACATGACCGCACCAGCCGTGGCGACAGCAGCGAGAGCGAGACCGACATGCTGGTATGTTCGGGTGTTGGTGTTCCGCTGGAAGATTGGTTTGGTGAGGATGACCAGGCTAGAGCTGCAGAGCTTCTTTATTCCAGCGGCGAGGACAGTTTTCTCGACGCACTAGACGCAAGCCGCGACCGCTCTCGCGGCCCCGGCGAACTTGACGGAGAGAGCGGCGACAAGGCTGATGATGATGTTCAGCCTCAGGACACCGGCGAAGCAGAAGGAAGTGCGCAAGAAGTCGATGGCAGCCACCAGGGAAGCCTTCAACACGTGGACGAGCAAGAGAGCCTCCCGGAAGGAGCAGCTACGGCTGTGGATTTTGCGCAACACGATGAATTTTTTGAGGAAATGGTTGGGCGGGCACGCTCAGGCGTGAGTGGGGAGGGTACGTATCTATATGTCGCGGTGTGTTGTCTNTCATGGTCACCAACTCAACGCTATAGCTGTCTCTCTTGGTATCGGACTTGCTTAGAGAGAACGGATGTGATTGCTGCATGCATTGTTTGCAGCACCTTCACCAGCCAAGGGTTGAGTAGAAAGTAAACGGCGGTATTGTATGTATGTGTGTACATAGGTAACGTGTAAATAATGTAGATATGGATTGACAACGGTTTAACTGATATTCTGAAGGCATATACGTGTAGAAGGGAGGGGTCGAGGGGGGGTCGTGGTGTACTTTGGGGGCTCCGTGGGGTCATGAGGGGGTGGGGGGGGGTGGGGGCTCCGTGGGTCATTTTGGACAAAAATGTCGCATTTCACCCAATCACCAAAAACTCGTCGGATATCGACGAAGCTCGACGCCGCGGTCACGCCCACAGTTGTTTCACTTTCCAAATCGTTTTTTTCGAAAGATATCGCGAAAAACAAGATTGTGAATATTTGCCCGAACGGACCATACCACCATATTGATTACCCTCCTTATATATATCATGTATTATATGATATCTTCAAATGTTGGTCCAGTCTGGTTATCATATCGCACCGTAAAAATGTCATCTATATACCGTTTTGTACCTATGCTGTACTGCTCAATAAATTCAAATGGATTTTGTTTTTTATTGTTTTTTTTTCATGATGACGGCGTTGACACTGCGGTTCATTGAAGCCATCGTGGGTTGACGTGCATGAAAAAACGGCCGAGATATGCTAGGATTCGCGCCATATCTAGAATCTGTCCCGAAGGGTAAAAAATGACATAATGAGGCATTTCTCTGTGGCATCGCCGACTTTTTTCTTTTTTCTTTTCAACGTGACCGCCTGTTCCAGACGGTTCGTTTAAGCTACAAGGTGGGCCAGCCAAGACGTCAACAAAATGGTTAGAAGCGATTTCCGAGCCGGTTTTCACGAATTAGAACCCGAAATTTTGATATGTGATTGGAAACAGTGTTACAAACGCCCCCGAGTCAGGTGCCGTTTTTTTTTTTTGGTGAGGTATCCCTATATTCAATAACTGAGAATCCTAACATAGGGATTTTTGTGGCTTAAAGAAATAAATAAACGGCAGCTGACTAGGGGGCATTTGTATGACCACTCCCAATTACATATCAAAATTTCAGCTTCTAATTCGTGAAAACCGGCTCGGAAATAGCAAATTGCGTAATGACCTCGATACCTGGGTGCAGGGGCGGAAATTGTGTAGGAAAATGAAGGCCTCACAGCCCGAGAAAAGGGGCGCGAAAGCGGCCTGATGGCAAGAGGCGCACAGATCAGATGCTGACTGTACTCCTTTGGTTGGACAGGTAGGTGTGGGTGCTTATCGATCGTATTGACGTGACACACACACATGCAAGAGGTTGTAATCTGAAGGTAAGCGCTCCAAAAACGCATGACAAATGTGTTGCACAAAATCGCACAAAAGTTGACGTTTCCTTGTGCAAAAAACAAAAACACTTCGTTGATTGACAGCGGTTAAAAAACACCCGCTTATCTACAAACAACATTCAAACTGACAGACACATCAACCTACACACACACACACAACTTCTCGCACCGGTTAACCTTACCGAAAAAATGATGCAAACTACAGCTTGAACCTGTCTCATTAAACACACCCCCGCCACACCCGTTTATCTCGCAGAAAAAAACAAAACATGCACACACAACTCGAGACCCCCCCCCCTCGCCATCGGCCGGCCGACGTTGTTACTGGTCGCCAAGAAAACTAGTTTCCATGTCCAAAATGTTGCGGTGGGCCTTTTGGATCTTGCGCATCTTCTCGATGAACTCCTTGTTCCTGATGACTACCCCGCGAAGCGCAATCTCGCGGTAAGCCCGGCAGTAGTCTCGTGTTCGCCGGGCAAAGCGCCGCACCCGACCGATTGTCAAGTACTTGTCTATGCACAGCGACTTTTCGATGTTGTCGTGCAAGTGCTTCGGGACCTCATCATTGATCTTCCGCCGAAACTTCTGCTTGGAAAACCCCCACGAGTACTCGATCCCTACCCCCGCTACCTCCGGGTGACACTTCGGAGACGACAAAAGAATGTGTCCCCTACTCTCNAGTCTCGTGTTCGCCGGGCAAAGCGCCGCACCCGACCGATTGTCAAGTACTTGTCTATGCACAGCGACTTTTCGATGTTGTCGTGCAAGTGCTTCGGGACCTCATCATTGATCTTCCGCCGAAACTTCTGCTTGGAAAACCCCCACGAGTACTCGATCCCTACTCCCGCTACCTCCGGGTGACACTTGGGAGACGACAAAAGAATGTGTCCCCTACTCTCTACCAGGTGCTGCAGGGCTGTCCTCTCATTCTTAAAGTCAGGCAAGGCTTGCAGAACCTTTTCCACGTGCATATCGTCACTGACTCCCGCCCCTGTTGACATGCCGTCCTTCCACCACCCACGCTCCCACAGGTACTGCCTGACCCCTTTCGCTTTCCCCTCGTACCCTTCCTTGACCTTCCCCTTCGCGTTCTTCTTGTCTTTGCGCGGAGCATCCCATTCGAAAAACGGAGGAGGCGCACCTACCGCGAAAGTGCTAGTCTGAGTCTGGCCCACCGTCAGCTTCTGGTCAACACACACTGCCCCCTCGCGGAATTTCGTGCTCCACCTGCCATTGGCGAAATACATTTTCGCCTCCTCCGGACCCAAGCACCCCTCCGTCATGACCGAATCCCGCAACACCTTTTGCTTCCCCCCATACTTGACGTTCATGTTCGATACATGCAAACCATCCTCTCGCTGCTTCCCATGGCCCGACGAGTGGTCGACCTCGAACACTATTTGCATGTCGGGATCGATGTGCTCCAAGACGTCCATCACGTCTTCGACCTGTTCTTCGAACTGGTCGTAGCCCCAGTACCCATCCTTGCCTTTTCCGTATTCAAGAAACCGGAGTCCAGGGCTTCGCGTCAGGNCCCGACGAGTGGTCGACCTCGAACACTATTTGCTTGTCGGGGTCGATGTGCTCCAAGACATCCATCACGTCTTCGACCTGTTCTTCGAACTGGTCGTAGCCCCAGCACCCATCCTTGCCTTTTCCGTATTCAAGAAACCGGAGTCCAGGGCTTCGCGTCAGGGTTTTTTTGCCGTTCCCCTCCTCATCGCGTTTGGCGTTCACCGCCGCCAGGTCGGCATCCGAAATAGGTAAGCCGAAACCGTGTCTTTCGTCCTGAAAACCAGACACCATTTCCCCCGGCCCCTCCGTCCTTTTCCGCAGTCCGCGCACCCCTCGAATCACCCACTCTTTGCCCTCGCGTGCATACGCCTTGTAGGCACTCTCGTCCTGCCCGATGTGGTGCACCTTCTTGCCGCATCTGCACTTGTTCGTGGGGTGAAAATACTCGCACTGGGCAGCAGCGGCCTGATCGAAGCGAACGCTGTAGTCCCCACCCTCTGGACCAAGTGCGGCGCGGAGCTTGTCGAAGTTATCGACGGAGCCGTCGTCGCGCAGGAGATCTACGTGGAATTCGATGCAGTCTTGTCCATCGATCTTGCAGTCGTACACCTCTGCGTAGAAATCTCCTTCCGGGCCTCGCGACTTAAGGCTGTCGAGTCGGTCCACCTCCTCCTGCTTGAGAGCGGCTCGTTGCACTCGTACCCACAAGGGTTGACGCAGCGCCATCTTGCGTCTCTTCTCTATGTACTCGCCGCGGTACTCGACTACCTCCTTCTTCTCGTGGGTGTCCGTGTAGAACGACTTGGTGGCCCGCTCGTACCTGCAACCCAACCTTATCATCCACGAGTGCGTCGTGGACATCGAAACCGGAAGGTTCACCTGGTACGCATGGAGCCTGGAAAGATCCTCCTTGTCGTCTTGGAGCAGAGGCCCGTTGATGTACTTGCAGACGTCCTTGATGGTGAAACGCGGTTGTGATATCATCCACGCCAGCAACGCACTCTTCAGATCCTCCTCTGACATGATCCAGTCCGGCTCGTGCGCACCCCGTGCATCCCGCCTGAAACCACCTTCCTTCCGAAAGTCTCTGAGCCACCTCAGGATCGTTGATGGCGCATAAGCCTGCGGACTAGAACCTGCTACCTTTGCCGCCATCCGCAGGAGCGAAGCCTCGTGCCGAACCAACGACGCCTCGTTGAGCAGGTCAAACCGTTCGGCATCGGCTTCCTTCACGGCGGCATCCGTTGCATGCTTGCAGCCGGACAAAACCTCGTTCGCCTTCCGCGTGAGCTCCAGCTGCTTGACGTCGCGCTCCCGCTCCTCTTTCAGCACCTCCAACGATGAGTACGCTTGCTGCCACAACCGGATTATCTGCTTCTCGGCTACTTTTTCCTCCGGCGGTTTTCCCGTGTCCTCGGCCCACGTCCTATCGCCCGCGTTCTCACCGTCCTCCACGGAAGGGAGGGGGAGGGGGAGGAGAAGGCTGGGGAGGTGGCCAGTCCGGGGGGTGTCCTGGAGACGCTTGATGTGTTGCTCGTTGGCTACAACGTTTGCCGTCAAGTCTTTGATCCGGCCGCCGAGGTAGGCTCCACGTTGATCGAAGGCCTTTCGAAGCTTTCTGTCTCTCCTTCTCCAACCCCGCTCCATCGAGCGTTTTTCGCGGCTGGTGAGCATCTGCTGCATCGCAAATTCCGCGCGGGTCGCGTCGGAGCCAGCCCGCCGCTGTCGCTTGAACTGCCGTTCCTGTGGTCGGCCGATGATCCCGAGGCTGTTGAGCGATTTTCCTGCTTGAGCGGCGGTTGGGAGTTTGAAGCACGAGGCAGTGCGGCACATTGTTATTCTTTGTTTTGCACTACAGCAATACTTGCAGCAAGTATTTCAGAGTTGGAGATCACCCAAGTAGTACGTGATGTGCAGAGGTGCAACAACCGGTCAACCTTTCGCGAAAGTGTGACGACATCGACGCATTTTCATGCAGAGTTTTACTTTCAAACCGAAGTACGACACATGATAACACACCCCCTGGGTCGATTTCCACAGCTCGATTACTCCACGACGAAGAGGATGCATGAACAACACGATACGTTTCCGGAGAGGTCTCGACAAGACAGCTTCAACACCGCCGTTTTCGGCGCTGCGACTCGTTCTGCTGGTGATGAATCGAGCTTTCGAAATCCATCCAGGGGTGTGTGTTATCTTACGTCATACACGGCAGCACATCGTTGCAGCAAACACATCGGGGTGTACAGGTACCATATTGTAGCAAAAAATGTTGTGCGTACTGCTGTAGGCGCCTCTAGTACCCGAACAACAGACGAGTAATGAAGGCAACTCATGTGAACGTGGATATCACGTTGGGCGATTACACTTGTGCGTGCGAAGCATGCCGTCGAAAATTCAAAAATCTCGGCTGACGACCACATCTCCCAAAAAATGTGGTCGTGTACAAATCAACATACGCCGCCATCTCTTTATATAAGAGTGCCACCTACTTGACGTCCCTAAAAGAACATTCTCGACGTAAGTCCAGCCTGCGGCATGACTGGCCGCGTGCAGTAGGTACAGCAGCAGTCGCTGGCACGGTGTCACGTGTGCTGCCGTTGCTCCGACCCCAGAAAAAACAAAAAAAATCAAAATTGCATGATCATGTCCACATCGTGTTTGTACAAGTGTACAACTGCGCAGTTCACGACTTGCCTGCTGGAAGCGTAGTACCCGCTGCAACAGGTGGGACTAGATTCTCCTTGCTGACCTCGCAGGGCTGACCACGTTGGCTGCCCTCCCAGCTGTACCTGAAGGCAAGGCTGCCACAAAGCGCTTCCTGCTCTGTGTTGCACAAGGGGCCGTACTTCTTCGTTGCCCTGTCTCCTTTCCGGCTTGTGAACATGAGCCGTAGCCGCCACTTTCCCTTAGACCTCTCTGGATAGCATACGGATTCAGAGGTTCTCTGCCAGCCATTGCGTGTGACTGCTGCTACTAGGCTCTCCATGCTGTGCACTCCTCGGTGCCAGCGGGTGCTGTGTGCATCCGTTGTGCACAATTTCAAAAAAAAATGAAATTCCGCCGCAAAAAAAAGCGTTTCATAATTTTTTTTCCCCAGTCTTAAACCCAGATAAAATGCGGAGGGTTATCTTTCTTGGAGAGAATGTGTTCAACACGATTTCGAGATTTCGAGAGGCATGGGCCTGAAATCCGCTGTGATTGGCTGATTGAGCAGATGTGCCGAGCTCGTTCCAATTCTGATTCCTTCAAAATTTATGGCTGGAAGAATGAATGTTAGCTTCTTGGCTGGCCCAGCTTGTAGAATGGATTTATTTCCCGCCGACAGTCGATCGAACAACGCACGTCGAGGATATCACCTGGTATTCTCGTGTTATTCTCGATCCCATGCGATCGAAGGAGCGCACTGAATGGGTCAGCGCTCATGTTGCGCCAATGTTACACTGACATGCTTTGGCAAATGATGCGAACCACGAGTGGGATATGGTCGTCCGACGGGTACCGCCCGCATCGTCCTATCGGAACACGAAACGCTATCTCGAACCCGCGAAACAAATCCAACCGTGCGCAACGCTCGAGTATCCCCCCCCCCCTGGTCCGGTGAGAACCCGGCGTGCTCCGTCCCGGCTTTGTAGGGATGCGAGGTCAATGGTCTAACGACTACGGCATGCACGACTATGAGTACCCCCCCCCGTTCATAGATTGTTACCGTGTCCCCCCCCAAACTCCTTTTGTTGCGTATACTACGGCTCGTTCACGGCACGGTCAGGTTCTGACAGGCCGCCTTGCGATGCCCTGCCTCCTTGCAATTGCCGCATATCCAAAAGGCACATGTGAGGTGAGGGTGGTTCGGATCACGGTTGGCGGCCCGGCACTTGTGGCACGTCTCGCCCTGCCCGGGCACCCCCGGGTTCGCCAATTGCCTCTGCTGCAGGGCGAGGTTGCGTTGGTTACGCACGCCGGCTACCATTTGTTAGTGGCTAGCGGATCCTCCGGGGGACGGTACTCCCATCCCTGCGCCCCCCGCTGCTTTCCCCCGGCCGCCCCCGCCCCGACCGGGCGGCCCCTGGGTATAGTGTCCGGCCACCTCATGTGACGCGCCTTGCGATCGTGCCTGCCGACGAGATTGCCGCGGGACCTGCGGCTGGACCCCCGGCTGCAGCGCCATCTGCAGGGGAAGCGGGGAAGGGTGGATGCCTAAAACTCCCCCCCCTGGTCCAAACGTCGGGAATGGCGCGGGTACGACGGGGAGGCCGAGCCCCGTCCCCATGGCGGCGTTCATGCCCGCGACCGGAGTCGACTTCTTGCGTATACGCACATAGTCTGCTGAAAACAGATCGTTGGAGACCCCGTGAGCATTTGGTTGCAGACCCGTAAACATGTCCAACACATCGGTCGCCGCCCTCGCGCCGTGCGTCGGCCCAAGCGCTATTACCAGACGNCCCCCGCTGCTTTCCCCCGGCCGCCCCCGCCCCGACCGGGCGGCCCCTGGGTATAGTGTCCGGCCACCTCATGTGACGCGCCTTGCGATCGTGCCTGCCGACGAGATTGCCGCGGGACCTGCGGCTGGACCCCCGGCTGCAGCGCCATCTGCAGGGGAAGCGGGGAAGGGTGGATGCCTAAAACTCCCCCCCCTGGTCCAAACGTCGGGAATGGCGCGGGTACGACGGGGAGGCCGAGCCCCGTCCCCATGGCGGCGTTCATGCCCGCGACCGGAGTCGACTTCTTGCGTATACGCACATAGTCTGCTGAAAACAGATCGTTGGAGACCCCGTGAGCATTTGGTTGCAGACCCGTAAACATGTCCAACACATCGGTCGCCGCCCTCGCGCCGTGCGTCGGCCCAAGCGCTATTACCAGACGGTCGCCCCTGGCTATCGTATCCGAGATTATCTTTATGTCGCCGGCCGATTCCCCCACGACTACCATGATGGTGTGGGCCTCTACGTGGGCCCCTCACAAGTCATGCCACGAACACACCCGACCGGCATTCCTCGTAACCCGAAGGGCCTTGAGGAACGAGCTACGAACCTGTGTGGAAAACGAAATTGCACCGAGGGCGGCCCCCGCCGTGTCGTCAGCCGCGATCGCATCAAGGGCAGCTAACGACGTGGGGCCAAACGTTTCGCTACTACATCGTAATTTGAAAACAAACGGATGGCTCGAAAGCACGCATCCCGAACACATCGTATCGAGGACGGCGTACGACATGGCGTCCCAAGCCATCGCCCGCCCCTCGTATCGAGGACGGGACAGGGTTTTATCGAGGACGTCGTAAATCGAAACAGACTGATGGCTCGAAAGCACGCATCCCGAAAACGCATCGTATGTTGTATCAAGGGCGTCGTAAATCGAAACAGACGGATGGCTCGAAAGCACGCATCCCGAAAACGCATCGTATGTTGTATCAAGGGCGTCGTAAATCGAAACAGACGGATGGCTCGAAAGCACGCATCCCGAAAACGCATCGTATGTTGTATCAAGGGCGTCGTAAATCGAAACAGACGGATGGCTCGAAAGCACGCATCCCGAAAACGCATCGTATGTTGTATCAAGGGCGTCGTAAATCGAAACAGACGGATGGCTCGAAAGCACGCATCCCGAAACACATCGCATCGGGGGCATCCCACGAAGCGGCGTCAAAAAACAGTCGCAAGCTCATCGTATCGGAGACGGAGACGAGTCGGCTCGAAACACTCATCCCGAGGCACGTGGCATCGAGGACTGCCAGCGAAATGGCTCCCAAACCTCTCGCGAGCGAGTCGTAGTGACAACTACCCCTGTAGTCGTATCGCAATATCGTCAACAAAGGGGAACGTATGGCTCGAGAACAAGCATCTCCCTATCCACGTACGCGCGAAAGGTTAAGAACGTCTAAAAAGCTCCCGACGATGAGTCGTTTCGAGGGGCAGCAACAATCTGCACTTGTTCTGACTGTTCGTGGACCTATATCGCAGCGTTGAGGCCTATGGTGCTCGGTATGCAGCATGTGAAAGGCGCAATATCGAAGAAATTATTTCGAAGGTAGATAGAGGAAAGGTACGCCGACAAGTGATTTTCGTGAGGTGCCACGATCCATTGAAAGTATGTCCAGGATGAAGCACGCACACGTTAAACACTTGATGGGTGGTACGCCCCATCTCGAGGCGATACGCGCAGACGGTCAATACTTGCAGAGAAATCCCATGTCACGTATACGCGGCCCGTGACAACTTGTATCGTCCGTCCTGTACAGCACTCCCAACTGCCAGACCACCGACAGTTATTTCCTTTGAAATTACGACCGTCTTTCCTACGTCGTATCACCGGCCCGCGTGGGATATCCAAAGAACCTGATACTAATATTAATGCACATGAAACCTTTCCGTTGCAATTTCGGCGGGGACCGGGGTGGTAAAGGCATGACGATCGTCGAAAACATCTAAGGAATTTTGACGCGAAGGATCGGACATATTGGAGTACTACTTAAACAATGCGCGGAAGTACGTATAACTTAAACAAGTCGATGATCCCCGACGGGATCAGGGTCGTCTTGGAATTAGAACGGGCGACGAACATTTGGCGATTTTTTTATTTTTTTTATTTTTTGACGAGACCACCCCGCGAGGCAGTCAGCAACGGGGGCCGTAACCCTCACCTCCGCGTTGCCTGATTCCGCTTGCACCACTTTCATGTACGCTTCGTCCGCCGACACCATGACCTGGTGGTTGGCTGCCTGCTGCTGCTGGGCTGTTGCGATCGCTGAGCTTGGCTCTCCCGCCGTTGCGGGCGCCGCAGCGGGGGCGGGTGCCGCGGATGCCGAGGCTGCTGCCGCTGTCGCTGGGGCCGCCGCCGCCGGAACGGCCGCCGCTACTGGGACAGCCGCCGCCGCTGCGGGAGCCGCCGTCGCCTCCGGAGTTGAGGCCGGCGGAGCCGCCCCGGACTCGCGAGCGGGGGCTTTCCCGACGATGGCAGAGCCGGCAGGACTACGTACGTGTCCGTCTCTTGGGCGAAATCCCGCAGCACCTCGAGCACCTCTCCCATGAATGCCCGCGCTCCGAAAGCTTTCCTGGCCGCTATCGCGCCTGTCGATCCGTGCTCCTGGGTCTCCGCGCCGCGCAGGAAGTCCTCCATCGTCTCCTGTGTACCCTGCCCCAGCGCCAACACCAATGGCAGCAATGTGGTGAACAGAGATCTTGTCCTTCCCTTCCAGAGAAGTGCCCCCGCTGGTGCAGACTCGCGCGAGTGCCAGAGTCGGGAGGGCCCCAATGGCCGAGCTCGTGTCGAAGCACACCAACCCTTTAACGGCCTTCCCCGCAGAAGCCGACCCNCTATCGCGCCTGTCGATCCGTGCTCCTGGGTCTCCGCGCCGCGCAGGAAGTCCTCCATCGTCTCCTGTGTACCCTGCCCCAGCGCCAACACCAATGGCAGCAATGTGGTGAACAGAGATCTTGTCCTTCCCTTCCAGAGAAGTGCCCCCGCTGGTGCAGACTCGCGCGAGTGCCAGAGTCGGGAGGGCCCCAATGGCCGAGCTCGTGTCGAAGCACACCAACCCTTTAACGGCCTTCCCCGCAGAAGCCGACCCGGCCGCGGCCAGCTGAGTCGCGCTCAGCTGCATGATAGTCTACTGTTATTCGCGCTCCACGCTTCCTCGTTAGGCTTGGGGAGGCTTGTCACGAGTGGGCGCTCTCTCCAAGCCTTTGTTGCAGATCATCAGTTCTCACCCACGTAACCCCTTCGTGGTTCCATGATTTACATGATTTTACTGCAGTATTCTACTCTTCTACCGTAATATGGTGCACGTAGTGGTGTGCCTCGATGTGTTTTCAGCCGGTTGCGCCCCTACACTTCGCGATTGCTACGACATCCTGAATAACCATGCAAGAACAGCATACGGCCAGCAGCCGCGGCCGTGCTCCCCTCATCAACGCTCGCCCCGAATTCCCTCTTCTCTTTGTCCGTTGTCGCAGCGGATGACGGCACAGAGAGGAAGCCATTGATTGCACAGGTGACTCCTGGCGACATCAGGCGGCCGACGGGGAGTGGAAAACTGAGCTCAGTTTTCCCGCGACCTGGGAAAGCTCCGACGCAGCCCCGATAGTGTCCTTCGAAGGATTTTTCTACGCAATCGGCGACGTGGAGGTCATGATATCTGGAATTCCGACCTCGATTGCTCCGGCCGTGGCCGATTCGCTGTACGGCCGGAATATTGAACTGCTCTGGCTTGCAACCAAGAGGATCCCGTCGTCATGGAGGAGTATTCTTGCGTGCTATTCCAAGTGGGCTTTACGAACTACAGCCCAACGTTCGATGTTAACATGGCGCTCTTCCGGTTCGAAGGTAGCAGTCCTTCTGCCGATCTTGATCTATCTGTTCTGCAAACACCTTTAGCGCGAGATAATCGACAGCATTCAGAAGCTTCTCAGACCTTGGTGCGCGTTCTTACTTCACCGAAGCTTGGTCCTTTTATGCTTCGAAGTCGATGTGCTAATCGTGTTAGTGCTAAGAGGAGTGACCCAGTCGAAGAACCTACATTAAATCCATGTTCGTTTGCGCGTCCTTCAACGACGACCTTCTAGAGGTGTCACGAGAACGAGTATCGGGAACCCCAACAATCCACAGCATCTGAGATCTTCATAGAACATGTCGTAGATTTTGCAGAACAGCTCTTCGTTGTAATATTACTGCCCACTACCCTCGCTTCAGCAATCAACTTTCATCCCCTCCGCTCGCTGCTGACTCTACTAGATCCAGCCGTGCCCGGGATCGAGATGCCTCTGGCCCAGCCTTTTTCTCCAGGGGACATTCAACTGAACGAAGGCAACCCAATAAATAGTTGAGCTTGATGGGTCTGAAGTCAGCTGAAGGTGCAACTGAGATATGGTAAGGAAAGAAATTACCGCCCGCGTGTATGCTGATCGAATCGATTCTAGAAAAGGGCATAATTCTTCGAGGTCCGCAGCTTCCTCGAGTATTGACTGAAGTGCAAGAAGGGCGGTAAATAAACACGTGACCATCCGTCCGTTTTGTTGTGAAGCTGCTCTCGTAGCCTCATCAGCCAAGACATCACGCACGAAAGTGTCTCTCGAGGGTACTCGCAGTACGCAAGCCTTTCGCAAGGACATATGTTGGTGAATGCTTGGTGGTGTGCCAAGCGCGAACACCAGATGATGCGGATCGCCGACACGTTGCGTTGGCAACGCACGCACCAGCTGCACCGGCTGAAAAGAAGGGAAGTCATGACGCATCAGTAGTAACCGATGGGGCGTCTATCTTCAACTGAGAGAGTTGAGTGATGGTGCCTAGGTCAAACCGTAACCTTTCACAAGCACCGATCTCGACCGATGGTTATTAGGCCGAGTACCTTAGAGAGGATGGAGCGTGGTACTCCTGGTTTACTGGGAGCGACGGCCAGCGGTACAACCTCACACACGTTTTCTTCACCACCGACTTTGACCAGCTACATATCGCCACGATCCAGTCGGTGAGAGGTTTCAAACCGAACAACGCGCTTGATTATGTCGAATATTGGTAGAGCGAAAGGAGAGAGACCGGCCTAGCGTATACAGAAAGTACTTGTACCGCGATCGGCATGCAGCCACGATGGATCAGAGTTACTAAAGTTTGGAGACAATAATGTGGGGGAGTTGTAGGGGGGGTAAGGTGCTGAGCCGGGCCTCGGGTGGTGCTCATACTCATAGACCTCGCCACATCGTACGGAAGAATGCTGTCTGCATGTATGTGTTGTAGCCCGCTTCTACCCCTCAACAAGCAACCTCTCTCTATAGACTATATACATGTCTAAGCACATCATAACGCCGCTCCTCTCGCGGCTGTCCATCGCCACAGGCCCGGAGTCTAAATCTCGAGGCCGCTTCGCACAACCGCTACGTCAGATTGTTGATTCTCTGCAGCAACCAAGTGAACCACGAAGACGGGTACTTGATTTTTCAGGTCGGGGGTCAGGACTTCGACGAGTCTTGTGACGACCACTTGGGTCTTTGCGTAGATGACGACCCTGATGGCGACACCGACAGCGGGGTACGCTGCGAAACCGGCATCGGCATAGCCTACGTGCTGACATTCGTGGTGGGGATGTTATCACTGCTTTTGGTGCTCGACTAGTGGTGTGTATTATTGGCACAGCCATAGTGACAGTGAACGATTCGTTAGTGCCGTGTGGATTGTTTCATGCACGTACGTCCTGCAGGTGGACAGTATTGGGTGTATACAGTTGGCGGGAAAGAACACTCCTCAGTGAAAAGGCCGTACATGCTCTGGTCACCACTGCTATGTATTTCAAGAAGGGTGGTTTGGAGCCGTAGCAATATTTTCAGTGTGGTCGTTCGCCGGGGTAAAAGTTGGGGGGAACACCCCCCCCGAATGAATTGTTATTCAGTTCTACATTCATTGTGTTTGATCTGCCTTTTAGCAAGAAGAGTCGTCTCGAGCCCTGTGTAGCAATGATTTCACCCTTGAAGCCATTTTTGACCCTTAGGGTGGCAGAAAACATCCGATTCAAGAACGTGCTCGAAAGTCTAGTTTGCGCATGGGCGGTCAGCTATGATAGAAAACGAATTCGCTCGTTAGTGATCATCAGTGCGTAGAGAAGGCACGCTGCGACATGGACATATCACCGAGAAGCAGAAAGCGTGCTGCCAGTACACCGGTTGGCCGACCGCTGTGCCAACCGCACGACAGCGAGTATCTACGAGAAACGAACACAGTACACCCTGGCTTGCGTTTGAAATAAACATGGGGAGTACATTTAGCTCAGTCGTCGGCACCACACTGACTGCTGAGGTATAGTCTTTGTTCTTGAGTTTCCGAGTGATGGGACATGTGGCTCCCTTCGTTTTACTGCTGTTTTGCGAAAGTACTCTGTTGGGCCTCTTCCTCTACCTTCCTTGCTTCTGCTCTTTCTTGTATAAAAGCATGAGGACGTCCACTACACTAGACAACTTTAATAATAGTGGTTTGCTGGTGTGAGTGATGGGAATCACATGCTTTCAGTCTGTCTTTTTTCAACAACGAATTTAACACTATATTGGCGAAATGGAGAGTGAAGGTTGCGATGGAGAGTGACATATATTTCGTATTCGGAACACAAATAAAACAAGCATGCATTTGATTCCTGGATAGGTGTACATCTGCTGCTTCAAACCAACTGCCCCACATGCACTTTCCAGCAGCCGAGGCATTACGTAGTGGCGTCAGCAGAGGTGCAGAGAAATGTAGACCGTGCAGACACAGTGGGGGTTGGGGTCGGGACGTTGGGAGGCATACATGTGTGTGTGCGCGTGTGCACAAGTGCACTTGTGCACAACAAGTGCACACACACGCGTATGTTGTTTGTTGTTTGTTTTTCTCTCATCATTGGACTCTCTCGTCTGCCCCTCTGGCCCCTATCCTCCACTTCTACTAGCTAGACGACCCAACCGGGGTCACATAGGAGGGGGGGGGTTGGACCCCCTCCTGCGGTTCATGCGTGAGGTATTTTTATCGCGAGAAGGGTACAGCAATTCCTTCCCTCGCGACTTACGAAGTCGATTATTATGGTTTACGAACCTTGTACTGCTGTATTAGTTTGAATACAATTCTACGGCGTCGCCATTCATATTGAATCACGGGAAGCTCAAAGGAGTTTAGCTGGACTTGCCGCTGCTGCACCTATTGGTAGGTTCTTCTTTAGCCAAGAAATAGGGCGGGCTGGGGCTCCTTCTTTGAGTACTGCATGTTTTGTTGTTCAGACACGCGGGCTTGACGGGGCGTTGACAAAAAACTCTTGGCGCATTCACAGCNTTTATTTAGTGAGAAAAAAAACTCTCTCTGCCGGGACTCGAACCCATGATCCGGCCCCTGGCAGGCTGCGAGGCTACCCACTAAACCACCGGGGCGACCGGTTTGCGGAGGTCAGTCTGAAAACCCGCAGAACGTGGTATGCATATCCTATGAATATGTATAAACTTATAAAGACTCGAAATAAGTCCAGTACCCAGCCGGTTTTCCTCCACTTACTGAAAAGACTCCACCACATCCCGTTCGACTGCTGTGGGTATATCTCGAATGGGTAGTCTTTCTGTGTGTGTATTTTTTTCTCCTTAATATGCACCAACGGGCCAACGGGCAACGTCGAGACAGACACGCGGGCTCAGCCAACAGCGACACTGCACAGTGGATGGCCGGTATTGCGTAAGATCATCAGGACACTGGTGGTGTGGTATGTGGCTCTCTGGGGGTAGCGAGTCTTGGGTGTGTAGGTGTAGAGATGGGTGAGCTCTAGGTGCATGGATGCAGGAGGAGCAAATGGTTCGCAAGGTTGTACTGGTGTGGGAAGCGTTCCCCGTTCTCTTTTTATTTTATTTTGATCGGTCTCCTCGACGCTCTTTTTCGTTTGGTGCGGTAGCTGGTCTTTCTTTCTATCATTTTGTTTCTCTTCCGAGTGGTTTTTTGCAGGGTACACCTCGGGAATATTCCCGTCGTTTTTTTCCCGCCGTGGTGGGCGGTCCCGGTACTGGCGGGAATTACCGCCACATTCGGGTGGTACCGGGAACCGCCGAAGGCGGTACCGCCGGAAAACGAAAAACCGCCGACCGCCTAAAAAATACCGCCACTTTGCAGTACCGCCGAAAAAGTACCGCCGAAAAAACGAAGTACCGGGAACCGAATAAAAAGAACCGCCATATTGCAGTACCGCCGAAAAAGTACCGCCACTTTGCAGTACCGCCGAAAAAGAACCGCC
>CACKRE030005142.1:65862-80110 GCA_902602495.3 Ectocarpus sp. CCAP 1310/34
GGGGGGGGGGGGGGGGGGGGGGGGGGGGGGGGGGGGGGGGGGGGGGGGGGGGGGGGGGGGGGGGGGGGGGGGGGGGGGTCGACACTTGAGGGACTGTGGGCCAACAACGACGGCGTGCAACAACAGCCAAGATCCGTACACATAGTGTCGGGGTCACCCCTCGGGGCCGGGGCCATGGTATCTACTGCTGTTGAGGGATGCCCTGTTCTTGGAGAGCACCGTTCTTTCTTTGTTGTTGGCGAGAGAGAGCAAGAGGCTTTGTTTGGTTGGAGAGAGCACGAGGGTTGATTGCTCAAGACACCTTTACAGGTGTCATTGTACTTCCCACCAGCTGTATCACTGAAATAAATCATCAGTGTATACCGAAAAAGTGCGTGTGATGGCACCCATGGGTGATTTCGCACCCATCGGTGTTATGGCACGGGGTGCGCAAAAATATCAAGAACGGCATGATTTAATTTCCGCACCGGTATCGGTGTTATCGCACCCGGTGCGATGCTAACGATATAAAACCTGCTAGGACGAAATATTGCGTGCTTCCGCAAGGTACCGGTACCCTCTGGGCCACGTGTTGAACGGTATGTAACGCGGTTGGCAGGTACCAGTTGGGCGCCATTTATTTCATGTATGTATATCGTTCCGTCGTGGTTTGCGCAGTAGAAACGATTATTTTTCTTGTTCTGCGGTAATTCGTACATCGAACGCACTCACTCACTCAACCAAGCACAACAGCAGTACACATCCCGCACCTCCAACCAACCGAACAAGAAGAAGGAGTTGTAAACGGTACTACAATTCTACCGGTACCATACCCCTTGAGGACGACAAAGACAGAGGGAAGCACCAGCCAACAAAAGAGGGCTTGCGACCAACAAAGAGGCTGGAATAAAAGCGATACCCCGCCGTATAAACACCTTTCCCAGCAGGGAACCACAGCGTCTGTTCCCTTTGGCACACGCCACCCCAAACTCGGATTCGACCTCATCACTATCACCACTCCGGGCTGGTTGCATGGTACCGTCTACGCAAGCTCCTACTGCAAGAGTTACAGCACGCAAGACGAGACATCTATCTACGCCTGTTCGTTTCTTGATCACACCTGTCGGTGTCATCGCACCGTGGTGCGTTCACTCAGTACCGCATCATGGCCACTATGATTTTTTCCACATCGCACCCATCGGTGTCATCGCACCGGGGGTGCGTTCGAAATCTAGAACGAAACGATGTAATTTCATTTCCGCACCGGTATCGGTGTGATGGCACCCATCGCTGTTATGGCACCGGGGTGCGATAAAAAGCTCAAACTGGCATCACTGATAACTCAGTGTTAGGTACACAAACTCAACATAAGCCAAGTCTCCAGTTGGTTTCAATCCGCTTACTGAAACGACTTCACCACATGCCTTTAGACTGTAAATCTCGAACGGGTAGTCTTTCTGTGAGGTTATATTTACTTTCTAATAAACCACGATAGAAATGATCAAAAAAACGATCGCACCCTGGTGCCATCAAACGTACCCTTACGGTAGACCTAAATCGACTCGACATAAGTCCAGTACCCAGCCGGTTTTCCTCCACTCACTGACAAGACTCCATCACATCCCGTTCGAATGTGGGCATCTCGAACGGGTAGTCTTTCTGTGTGTGTATTATTTTTCCTAAATAATGGAGGGCGGGGACAAGGAGCCTTCCGGTTTGAGCCCCGCTCCGCCAGAGATTATATTTTCACAGTGCCCATAGAGAAAGGACGATGATCGGGTACCTGTGCCCCATTATCGACGGCATTCATGGTGTAACTTTGCATACAATTATATGTTCGCGCACGAGAAGCCCAGGGTCGACACCAACGTATCGATCTGCGACTCCGATGTGCATATCTGATACAACAGCCTGCTGATGTCATAATGTGCTGGCTGCAATTAAACATGCCGTTCGGTTTGGAGATTGTGAAGGTTGGGGTATTCACGTGCGCTGGCGTCCTACAATTTTCAAACATCGTCGGTTGCCGACAGCAGCGCATCCGACAGTGCTTCGGAATTTTTTTGCATCTCTAAATGTGACCTCGCACTTTTCGAACGTCGTCCGTCTCCCGGTCCTGTGCACGGCCCCGTGCTTGCGTGTGTGTTACATTGCCTAGTCTGTCCCCCATTCAAACCTATTTCTGTTGACGCAGTGTGTCGTAGCCTTACAATCTCCTCCGCTGTTGTGGACGAGTTACGAGTAGAATAGAGGGCAAAGTCCTCGTGCATGTCATTCTCGTCTCGCACTTTCGTACTTGCACACACCTCTGCCTCGCTGTCCGTGGACTGGCTCTCGCTGCTGGCTTCGAGTACCCCTACCGGATCGTCGCCGTAAGCGTCGTAGGACGGATACCCGCTGCCGTTGCTCTGCTCGAGCCTGAAGTGTCTGCTGAGCTCGTCGATCAGGCTTGAGAATGACCTGCCGTTTGAGAACAACGGAGCGAGCACATCTCGCACGTTCGTGTGCGCCTGCAGGGGGCCCACCATCGGCATTGCTACAGCCGGAGTCGTGTTCCGCTACTCCGCGACCAAGCTCCGGTGGCTCGGGAAGCCTGCGCGCTCCTCTCTCGCTTCCTCGCTGCTCTCCTTCCTGTTTAGCTATACCACGCGGATTCGCGAACACACAAAAGCAACACCCACACGCTGAGAGCGCTTTTTTCCGCAAATCTGTTCAATGTTGTGTCTCGTTCTCTTGCTTGCTTAGTGGGTCCTCTCGCCGATGCCCTCAAGAACCACGGTTCTCCACTCGACAAAGAGATATCTGCTATCGATCATGTGCGCCCTCGCTCTCTGCTTACTCCTCTGGCTCGCCCACTGCGGTGCACTGACTACCCTCAACGACACCAGCTGACGCTGTGCATCTCGCCGTCTCGCCCCCCCTGCAGGTACCTCAAAATACTGCCATCTGTGCGCCCCCCGCGAGTCAGCAAGCCAGCATGTGCCTGATTACCCCTTCACACCGCGCTCTCCAATCTCTCTCTCTCTCTCTCTCTTTCTCTCTCTCTCTCTCTCTCTCTCTCTCTCTCTCTCCCTCGGCAACGGCTGGGAGAAGGGGCCGGGACTAATGACGAAAAAATCTGCGCAGAGGGTGCTCGAAGCCACGCTGGCCCGCCTGGGCAAGAGAAGCGCCGCGGGTCAGCAGCAGCTGAGGAGGAGATCTCGGGCATGCTGGAGCGGCGCAACTACGGCGGTGACAGTGCGTGGCGAACGCTTCTTCGGCAGCACGGCCGTCAAAGCCACAGCGCCATCTGCCGCGGTGGAGATTGCGGGGGATAGGGGCAAGAAAGGGACAGGGGCAGCAGTGGCGGCGAAGAAGCCGATGCATGGGTACCTGAACAAGGTGTGTGGTCCTCTGATGTGTGAAGAGAGACAGGAGACCAGCTGCGTACGTTGCAGGCAGGCTGGGCAGGCAGGCATGACCTCCGTTCCGTCAACCCGCTCCTGCTGCTATGTGCTGTATGCATAGAACAGAGCACAGATACACGGGGCTTGACCTGGATGTCTTGCCCAGGTCTTGCCTGGGCTGAGCTTACACCGCTCCCGGAAGCGTTGCGAGCGAAGCTAGAAACTAACCACAAGTTTGGTTGACGAGTGAACATTTAAATTTCATGACTTCCGCCGCGACTGGCGGCATCAACGTTGCTCTGTGATATGATGCTGCTGTACGTACTGCTGTATCTTTGGGTTACATGTTGCATACGACGAGGGTGCGCCACATCATATGTAAGTACATTAATGTACTCCACAGGACGGAGAGAGAGGGGGGGGGGGGGGGGGGGGGGTACTCATAGTCGTGCATGCCGTAGTCGTTAGACCATTGACCTCGCATCNTTCATCATTTACTTACACAGCGCTGTGGCATATCCTCCTGCTGCGTTCGTTGAGACTACAAGAGTACGGGCGCTGGGAGTCGGAGAGAGGAGAGAAACAAGCAAAGGTAGCCTGCAGACGCGCTCACCCCTGTAAATCCCAGTATTTCACCCTCAGCAATACGCTACAAAGTAGATAGTGCTCGACGTTAGTCCCAGGAAAGAGGAGCAGGCTGAGCTTCATGCTTGACTCCTTGCGAAAGGGTCGTTCCTGCTGCCTATTCGACTTGTTTGTGGTGCTACGGAGCACGCCCAGATACCATCGAACTTTCTGTTGTAGGTACCCATGCGCCCACGTGGTGTGTGTTCTCGTCTAGTCAAAAAATTCGCTAGTCCACAATGTGCTTGACGTATCAGCCAGGGGCGCACAGGAGGAAGGTCGAACAGGATTTTTAGCTTTTGCTGAACGACCCCACCGTTCCTCCCTCGGTAGTTATTCCTTTGTTTTCATCGCGAGCCGTTTGTCCTCCCTCCTCATCGACGACCGTGGACTTGCGTATACTCGCGAATTTTGTTTTTCAATCGCAAATTGAGCGCTTATTCTTGTTCACTCCATCCAGAGAAGAGAGAACCGAACACCAACCTGCTTGTACTACTGTAGACTCACGAGGTTGGGCACTGGACGACCCTGGCGACCGGCTTGTTGACAGAGGGTGGAAGAATGAGACGTTGAAAACAATGATGTTGTTCATGACGCTGAAATTGCAAGGGATATTTCGTTATTCTTGGCTGTAGGTGCTGAATGCGAGAGTGTACGACGTGGCGATCGATACCCCGCTGCAGAAGGCGGTCAACATGTCCAATGACCTCAATAACAACATCTTCTTCAAGGTAAAGTGCCGTACAGTCTATCCACTGGCTGCCTGGTGTTCCTGACCCAGGTTTTTGTGATGTTTTTGTATCTTGTTTTCGTTCGTTTTGGAAAAGGCTGCAGATATGAGTGTGCAGGGTGTGTTGCAGAACTTGTGCTGCTGCCGCCGCTGCTGCTGCCGCTGCTTCTGCTGTTCCCGGTATTGCTCCTTTGCCCATCGCATGGCGTTGTAGACACCCAGCACCCGTACTTGTTTGCGGCGGCTGGCTGTGTGGTTTGCTGCGTCGGTGCCACACACGATGAGATTCGGCCCTGACTCGGTTGGTGCATAGTTGATACACCGCCTTCACCCCTTGAATATTTTCACGCCAGCCGGCCACTCCGTCCGGCGCCGTACCCGCCGGCGTACTTCCCACCTTGTCGCTGCCCTGTGGAATTCGCGAATTCACCGCACCGCCAACTACCGGTTCTACTCTATTGTGCTGCAACCGCTTTGCTTGATGTTTGTAGCCTCGAACTCTCTTTTTTCTTCTTTGTGATGTCGGTCGGCGAAACACCACGACCGCCCGCCACGGGTCCGCACACCCTGTAATATGCGTCCATGCCAAACCCACCTCAGCCATTTCCCATCCCATCCCCCGCAATCTTGTCCCGACCCGTCCGATTTCAGCGAGAGGACCTGCAGCCTGTGCACTCGTTCAAGCTGCGGGGGGCCTACAACAAGATGAGCTCGCTGCCCCGATCTGCTCTTGATACGGGAGTGGTGGCCTGTAGGTGCATTTTTTTGCTTGTTCTCGTACTACCACGGCTTGTGCTTCATGACTAGCAATTTATCCGCTCAAGTTTGTTTGAGTTGATGACTTTCCAACGTTCACAATTCACAACCTGGAATAAACCATGGCCGTGACCTTTAGCAATCAAGTAGGTCGTGTGCTTGATTTCGGTTGGTAATGACGGCCGCTTGCAGGCATGTTGATAGCCGTAGAACGTTTGGGCATGGACTAGTTTTCAGTTGTACACGCTACTGCTGTGGTACCGTCTGACTCGCTGCTATCTACTCGTAACCTCTGTAACTTCATGACGTAGCCTTCGTTTTTCCCTCTGTAAGCTGTTGGTGTGTTTTGATTTCAAGAGATCAAGTTAACGTGGTTCAACTCTGTGACGAAAACATGTTGTTCAATCAGAAGAGGTCGCATTGTGTTCGTTGGGTGTTGGTAAGTTGGCAAGGCCTTTTATAGTTTTTACGTACTCAAGCAAAGCCATCTGACTCCACTAACAATTGCAGAACTCGCGAGTGCGGGGATGTTTTCTATCATTGTTTGGCCGTATTTTATGGTGGTGGTTGCTGCTGCTGCTGCTGCTGCTGCTGCTGCTGCTGCTGCTGTTGTGTTAGGTTCGCCGGTGCACGTTTCAAGGCGTATGTTTTGTTTCTGCTTGACTATCGGCAAGTTCAGCGCATTCACTGTGTTTGCTGCTGCTGCTGCTGCTGCTGCTGCTGTCGTTCGTCTTTTTCGCGGTTCCCAGCGCCGGCAACCATGCACAGGGAGTCGCGCTCTCGGCGAAAAAGCTTAACGTCAAGGCGGTCATCGTCATGCCTCTGGCCACCCCAATGATCAAGGTGAAGTATTGTTTAGCGATGTGTGCGCGGCTGTGCTGACGTTGTTGTTGTTGCCGACGGCGGTGTGGGTGTTGATGGTTGCATTGGTGGCCACTACAATTTTCCGTCATTGGCACTACCGCAATGTTTCTTGGTCGTCCAAGTTGTTGTCGAACGACAGAGATGGGAACGCCGTCTTTAGTGTGGCTACGTGTGGCCCCGTGTGAAAATAGCAAACCTTATCGAATGAGAGAGATGGGAATATCGTATTTACTTAAGATGCGTGTAGCACCTTCCGATGCGTGCCACGCCTTTCGATGCTTGCGGCACATCACGGGCGTGGCAAGAACAACGACAACAATTAATTAACAATAACAACCAACGAAAAGGTGAACGCTGTACGTAATCACGGCGGTCCCACGGTGAGCATCCGGCTGCACGGCATGAACTACGACGAGGCTGCTGACGAGGCGAACAGGCTAGTCGAAGAAGAGGGTCTCTCGCTCATACACCCTTTCGACGACCCAGAGGTATGTATTATGTGTCGGTGTTTTGTTCCACAAACGTTAACAGTTGGCATCACCTTTGTTTTGATGACTGGATGGAACATTTTGTAAAAATGAGGGCCACTGCGTCAACTGGTGTGCTTCGTCGTACGATGAATGCACGTGGAACGCCCTACATAAGAGAAAATAACTTGTGAGACAAGGCATGGCTAACGCCCGGGGTCGGAGATAGCTCTGTAGCCAAGAGAAGCAAGGCCGAAGGGTGAAGGCACCAAGAACATACGGACGTACGTACCAGGCAGATGCCGCCGTTGTCCCCGGCTAGGTTTCCCGGTCTCTCTTCCGTTAGCGTCAGCCTTTGGAAGAAATTCTCTGTTTCAGCACCAAGGGTGGCGGTGGCAGTGTCACGCTGGAAGAATAAAGACGGTCAGGACACGTTGCACGACAGCATGTGCTTTCCTAATGCGCACCCTCCTATTTCACACCTGTGTGTTTGTGTTTCTCTTTGGCCTTTACCGGCGGCATCTGCTTTCCTTGTCTTTCTTGTTGCTAAGGGTGGTGGACCCTGTTTAGCAGCAGCGTGTCGTTTCCCCGACTCCGGCGGGTACACGTTGAGTTCGGATTGTAGACCGCCCGAGCTCAGGGAATAAATAAGTAGACGCAACTGAGTACATACACATGCGTTTTTTGTTCTGGATTGTCTTTCTTGGCCATGCGTTTCACGCCAACGGGTATTTGGGGACTAGTGTGCGGCGTGCTGGACGCGTTGATTCAGGAATCTGTTGGGCGACGAGGAATTGCGTGTGATGCATCTAGTCGTCTCCATGGTTGGCGTGTGTGCACGGAGACACGCGGCGCTTTGGCGAAAACTTGTGGTTGAGGGGGTAGCCATCGTTAGTATATTAGTACTGGAAGCCTTTTGGGGGACGAGTTGGGGATACTTTGGGACACAGCACTCAAAGGCCTGTTTACCGCATTGTAGTCAACCTAGGCTCCGCTGTATGCAACGTACGTGAGAACATTTGGTCTATGTTGCTTGGCCGAGGTGGTACGCTGTGTATGCTGTATGATGCCTCTCCTGGGCCTCTGACTTGCTGTACACATCTCCCAACCCGCGTGCCCCCCAGTTCGCAAAACTGCTGTACATCGCCTAGTACTGGAAAAATTTGCTGTCTTGGCTTCAGTATGAAAAGTGTCCCCACGTGTTTTGGGGACACTTTTCATACTGAAGCCAAGTCACCCTTTGTCTGGCAAGGGGCTCAGATTCTTTGGAGGGACTGTAACCCCTCGACCAATGGCTGACAAACATATTTTCGGCATTTTTTTTTTGCGGAGGGACTGGTACTAGGATGGTGAAGGGGAAACAGGGGAGACGCAGGTGGTGAAGGAATGGGAATAAAAAATGTACGCTCACGTAGAAAAAGCGAAAAGGGGTAAAAAAAGGCACAAGGTATTCTGCAGAAATTTGTGCGGATCAAGTGGTGGTTGCACTCTTTGAGCAGAAAATGTAACTATGTCTCTTTTGCTCTCTTTTGGTGCGACGTTTTTTTCTCTCTTTGATGCGACGCTTTGTTTACCTTGTGTTGCTCGTTCAGGTTATCGCGGGGCAAGGCACGATCGGGATGGAGATCCTCAAGGAGCGAAACGGCCGGGCTCTGGACATCGTCTTCTGCTGCTGCGGGGGAGGAGGTCTCGTCGCCGGGGTTGCCGCGTACATCAAGCAAGTTCGACCGGAGGTCAAGGTAGGCTTCTTTCTGCTGAACCCTCGCGCCGTCGCCGTCGTCGTCGTCCTAGCTGTGTTGTTGTTGTTGTTGTTGTTGTTGTTGTTGTTGTTGTTGTTGTTGTTGTTGTTGTTGTTGTTGTTGTTGTTGTTGTTGTTGTTGTTGTTGTTGTTAGTGGTAGTGGTAGTGGTAGTGGTGGTGGCAAACAACGATGGCCTGCTCTCCCTGGCTCCTCCTCGGCTTACAGTTTGTTCTCGTCATACCTCTGCTCGCCTAGCCTTATCCGTTGGCTGACTCAACGCCCTTTTGCAATCGTTTCCTGAGTAATGTAACGCATCCGCCTGCCCGTGTCCACCCAGCCTCGGTGTCGTGCCTCGTTTTTGTCGCCCTGGTTCTCTCCTGCTATTGGCTGAGTGCTAAGAGATCGTGCGGCGCCCCTCTGGGGGCATTTTTTTCGGCAGATTGGTCATCGATGGATCCTATCTCGTGTCTTGATTCTGAGCCTCTAAACTCGCCGACACTTCCAACCATACCCTCACAGACACATCGGTTTTCCGTCTGTAGCCTACCATCCTCTGCTACTGTGTAGATTATCCTGACGTTCAATTCACCAGTAAGAGATGGTTGTTTTTTTTTTGTCTGTGTTGGTGCGGTGGTGAACCAGGTGATCGGCGTGGAGCCTGAAGACGCCGCGGGGATGACTCTCAGCACCAAGGCCGACCAGGTCATCACGCTGCCTTCGGTAGGTCCACAGAAACATGTGGCCTTACTTCAGTGGACCGATTGCCTTCTACCTTGTGCGGTCGGCACTCAGAAAGAAGCAAAAAAACGATGGTGCTGAAGCCTGCTGTGGGCTGAACCGACATCATGAGAGGTGGCATGCAAAGTGAAAACCACTGAAAAATAGCTGAGGAGGCCTTTGATCCTTCGGGCGATCGTGTCGCCTCCTGTTCGGTCGAAGAAGCGCCCCGAAAACCGACGGCCTCTTCTCACACGTACGTCTCTGACAAACGTTTTTCGTACACGAACGGGGTACTCCTGTTGTGTAAAGGTGGGGCTGTTCGCTGACGGGGCGGCGGTTCGGACCACGGGGGCCGAGACGTTCCGCGTGGCGAGGGACTACGTCGACAGCATGATGACCGTCAACACCGATGAGATTTGCCAGGTGAATGTCGAGATGGGACACCTACTTAGACAGCAGCGCTTGGGTCCTCGGACCCGCCCCCGCCTCAACAAGGCGGCTGGCCCTCTCGTTTTCCGATCGTGACAGCTATTGCTGGTGCTGCTGCTTGTAAGTATGCCCGATATTAGAAAGCTTGTCGAAACACGACGAACTGGCACTCGTTTCAGTCAGGTCTTTGGTCTTTGTTCCTTGTACCGCACCCGTTGGGCAAACCGTTGTCGCTGGAGTAGAAAAGCAACCTACAGCTACACGTCTTTTTTTATGTTCCCACACGACGTCATTGTCATGCCTTCCTGCGCGCTGCGCCTGCTCTGCGTGTTTGCTATATACTTCTAGTATATATATATATTTTTTCGTTTTCGGGCCGTGAATGATCTCAACAATAACGGCGCTTACCACAACGACCACGACACCCGGCAGCCGAACCGTAACTGCTGTAACCCAATGCACACGACGCAAACAAAAGGCCATCAAGCTGGGTTTCAACGACACTCGGTGTGTCATGGAACCCGCGGGCGCCCTGGCCATCGCGGGGATGCGCAAGTACCTCAAGGACCAAGGGCTCGTCGGGCACTCCGTGAGTTAGTTCTCTGAAGATATGCGTACCACCTCTCCCCCCTTTTCGTTCTTGGGGATTTTTTTCTTCGTGTCCCGTTCATTATGGATTTCTCCTTGATCTGAGGAGGGTTTGTGTTATCGGCGGCCATAAGGATGACTTCGGCTGCACTGCCGCCTTCGTTTTGGACGAGAGAAAATAAATGTTGTTGTTTCCCTCAGAGCTGGCTAGGAGGTGTTTTGGAGATGTGCCGAGCGCTTGCACAAAAAAACATTGGGGAAAATACTGCTTGGAGTATTGGAGCACATGAGAGCAATCCTTTTTGAAGAAGGACAAATAGCAGACTACATTGTTGGCCAATACAAAACCCTTTCCTAATCTTGAAGTGTATGCGCACGGGCTCGCGTGTTGGGGGGAACGGCAGGTGGTTGCCGTGTGCTCGGGGGCGAACATGGATTTCGACCGGCTGCGGTTCGTGAGCGAGCGAGCGGACTCGAGCGAGACTCTCATCTCGGCCACCATACCAGAGAGACCGGGAGCTTTTCAGGTGCGCTGCTACAATATCGGTATTCTGGGTCGGTTTTGTCAGTTGGTTGATCACGCCTTCCTTACCCTGGAACTTTGAAGGGCTTTTTTTTCGATCGTGTGTTTGTGATTTTTCGGTGGTCTGGGCTGTGGTGGATCACGTGAGCATGTATGGACAAGGTTTTCCGCACCCCGTGCCACGACGTTGTTGAGCCGTTTCGACATAAATCACACGAAATTGTTGTTTTTGTGATTCCCATGGTTGGACAGAAGACGACGAATCATGGAGTCAGATTGATATTTTGTTGACATGTTGGCAGATCGGTGAGTTCCATCCCGTTTCTTCTGGGTTGCAATAGTGTACCATGTACCATATCACCGACTGGACGAAAAGGTCGTTTCGGAAACATCATTGTTTGCACAAGAATTTTTCCGACCTCTCTTTCTCCACCCCCCCCGCTCTTCCTCGCCCGTGCACATGAACGTGTACAAGACTGGCGCCTTGTCATCGGTCAGCCGGCAAGCGCGCTCGATGCCAGCTGTTGAACCACATCCACATTCTCAACCTCTCTCTCTCTCTCTCTCTCTCCTGTGCACTCTGGCGTGGACAGGAACTCTACTCGGTGATCTTTCCTCGCAACGTGACGGAGTTCAGCTACCGCTACCACAAGTCCAGCCGGGCGGACATGATGGTCAGCTTTCAGGCGCTCGAAGGGACCTCCAGGTGTGCTTGCGCTGCTCTCGCTTCTGTTAAGCGTAGGCTCTAGCCCCGCCGTCTTGCCGCAGGCGGCACGCAAGGTGTGCCGGGATGCGCTTGGCCAGCACGGTTCTGCCAGGCGTTGGAAACACCTTCACCGAACTGGTGTTGCTTGAGAACCTTCAAGCCGGGAAGGCTGTTGATCCTTTGTTGAACTGCTTGTACTGTACCTCTTTTGGTGGCGGATGTTGCCATTGTGCTTGGGTGATTGTTTTCACCGCCCCCACTTTGTTGGTCGCTGCGGATGTTATGTTTTTTCTTTGAATGCCGGCAGGAAGGACGACGCGCTGACCGTCGTTGAAGGGCTGCGCTCAAGAGGGATGGAGGTCATGGACCTCAGCTCCAACGAGCTCGCCAAGGCTAGTGCTAGTGCCGTTTGTGTTCACGCGTGGTATATATCGTGTGAATGTGTATTGTGGTGCATGCACTGTGTGATCGATGCATACGTCATATGCATTTCACCTCGGCGGCGTGCGCGCGATCCCATGTGTGTTTCGGCCAAGAAGAGGCTAAGCATTATGTCAACATCTAAACACACCCATGCCGAGACGCCAGCATGTTCAAGCGATGCGTTCCGGCGATCAGCACGGCACTTTTTTGGATTTTTTTCCAGCAGCACGTCGAATCAGTGCGACAACGAGTCAGGATCTCAACGTTAAAGCTTCGGTCTGCGTTGTTGGAACTACACCCACACGGTTCCGAAGTAGGCCTCAAGTGCAACAACAGAGTCTTCAACTACATGGTACAGAACCCCGTCCTCCCCTCCGCTCTGCGTCTTTTTTTCTGCTTCGTGGTGATTTTATGCAACAGGCACACGCGCGGCACATGGTCGGCGGTCGGTCCCCCAACGTGATGAACGAGGTCCTCTACCGCTTTGAGTTCCCGGAGTCCCCCGGAGCCCTGAGTCGCTTCCTGGCCGCGCTGAGCGGGGGATGGAACGTGAGCCTGTTCCACTACCGTAACCACGGGAGCGACTTCGGGCGCGTGTTGGCGGGCATTCAGGTGCGTTTGTTGGTGCGGGCGTCGTCATCGTCATTGTTGTTGTTGCTGTTGTTGTTGCTGTTGTTGTTGCTGTTGTTGTTGCTGTTGTTGTTGTTGTTGTTGTTGTTGTTGTTGTTGCTGTTGTTGTTGTTGTTGCTTTGTCTGCTTTTGGTGAGTTGGCCTTGGCGCCTGAGTGTGTGCTTTTTCGTTGTGTCGTTTGTGTCTTGTCTTCATCTGTGTGTGTGTGTTTTTTTTTCGGATGCCGTTTTTGTTTTGACGAGTTGTTCTCAAGGCTTCTGGAAAAAGCAGGCACACCCTCTATTCGCTTCAACCAGATTGCTACGTTTGCAAGCGCCATCATGACATCGGAAATATATGACTGTCGTCATGTGCACAGAGTTGAGTCCATCTCTGGCGACACCTTCGAAAAACTGCAGCCCTTCTTTCATACCTGAGTGATTTCGAAATGTGCCTGTAAGCCCCCAGACTATGAGAAGAAACCGACATACACGAAAACACATGTACAACATGTGTGACTCTGTGACCTATGCCTACAACACCACGTCGCCCGATGTATCCTCACTACCATGTCTTGGATCCGGCACCCTTCGCTCAACCGCGATCTTCGGTGTATTCTTTTCCATCTGGTCGCCCCCCCTGCCTGCCTGCCTTTTTGTGCAGGTTCCTCCGGGAGAGATGGCGGAGTTCCACGAGTTCCTCAAGGAGTTGGGGTACACGTACCACGACGAGAGCCGGAATCCCGTCTACAGCCAGTTCTTCAAGAGCGGTCGATGAAGACGAGAGAGAGGTGCAGCCAAAACCAGGAAGGAAGGAGCGAGTACGACTACCACCGAATAATGAAAAGAGATGATGCCAAGGTTTCATAGACCGTTGAAGAAAGGTCAGAGCCTACACGCACGGCGCTGCGGGAACCTTCGCGTGCAGCAGCAGTCCAGTCTGCACGGTCACGGGAGGGCTTGGCGGTGATGGAATCAGGCCGCGTTTTTTTCATCAGAACTCGACGACTGTGGAGCGCGAGTCAAGTGTGGATGTCTTGTCCAAGAGACCGACCGGAAACCTTGAACCGGGTGTTGGTGTCCCATACCGAGTTGAAACGAGAACGCGAACCTCGCTTTTAGAGGTTCCCAAGCGACGGGGAATGCGTGCGTAGAAGTGGACAGAAACTCACGCGTGCAATGCATAGTCAACGAACTGGCTGACGCGAAAGCCGTCAGTTTTGGTCAACGTGTTGCATTAGCAGACTAAATATTGTAGTGGTACAGCAGTTCGCGGGAGTAAACGCTGTGTAGTACAAGGTCGAAGTACCGGCTATCCTTGTCATCACCACAGCCCCACGAAGGCCTATTGACTTGACATTGTTGTGCGTGTTGTCCGGGGCATATGGGTCGAGGACAGGGGCAGCAGGAAGATTGTTGCCCCCTTGAGGCCCCCAAACCTCTCAATTTTTTGCGGCGAAGAATGCTACAGTTGCGAACGACAGCAATATTCGGATAGGAGGTGTTCCAGCTTGCATCTGCAAACGTGCGCTTTGACCGAGCAAGTTGTATTGTAATGTAAGTGTCTCGTTGGTTCCCTAGTCGCCCTATTTTTTCGGAAAGGTTTTGCACGCCCCCCGCTATCTCTCTTTTGCATCCGGACGGATAGGATATCCATACCATCCCTGGCAGTACCCCCCCCCCCCCCCCCCCCCCCCCCCCCCCC
>CACKRE030005143.1:2517-21986 GCA_902602495.3 Ectocarpus sp. CCAP 1310/34
ATACCACCCCCCTCGCTAGCTGATGATGGACACCACCCCCCCCTCTAGCGAATGATGATGGATACCTCCCCCCTCTCTAGCTGGTGATGGTGATGATGGACCGCCCCCCGTTCTTCTGTACGACGAGAAAATCACACGAGCCAGCCAATCAACGGACGCACGAGCCTACTGCAGGTACTCTTGCGCAACCACCACAAAAAACTATTCCACCTCCCGATCTAGTAGTGCTTGTCTATGCCCCGGTTGAAACCTTTCGGTTGCCACTCATCCGCGAGCAGCTTGAGCAGCCTACGGTTTGCCGAGGGCCCCGACTTGTCCAGAAAACGAATAATCCACCAATTTGCGGGTTGCGGCATGGGCGCCTTGCGGGTTCGAAATGGCCATGAGGACACGCTTCTGGAAAGGGGCATACCATCCGGCCACCCATGTGGGCGACTTCCTGGTCTACTTGCCGGAGGGATCAACGGCTGACAGAATTTCAGCCAGCACACTTTCGGCCAAACGAACGAAAGCAGAAAATTATGCCGGGCGAAGCAAAACAACCGCATACTTTAAGCTTGCTCTATCCTTTGCGCACGCTGAGAGCGTA
Organism: Ectocarpus sp. CCAP 1310/34; assembly: GCA_902602495.3. Taxonomy (NCBI): domain Eukaryota; class Phaeophyceae; order Ectocarpales; family Ectocarpaceae; genus Ectocarpus; species Ectocarpus sp. CCAP 1310/34. Next base: position 3,107 of record CACKRE030005143.1, read on the forward strand.
CGCCTCTGCGGCGGCAACGGCGGTCGCGTCCAGCTGTGCCTGTGCTGTGCGTGCACCGGCAGACGACAGAGCAAGGCCCGGTCATCAGCGAAATCTCTTGCGACTGGCTGAATGGCCGTCAACGGCGGCCTCGCTACCGACACCGCGATAGACGAGACCTGTAGTTCCTGTGGCAAAACAGGTTGTGAGGGCGTCGGTACCACCCCGGAAACCGACGCCGTCCCCGTTTTCACAACGGAAGCAGGGGGCGGTGCCTCCGGTTTCACGACGGAAAATGGTGTGTGCGTTGGCAAAGCGCGACTAATGACGGTGGCTCTGTCTTTACGAACGGCACCGACTGTGGCGACACCAGCGGCGGCACCGGCGGCGGCGGCACCGGCGGTGGCGGCACCGGTGGCGACGGCACCGAAATCGGCTATACCGGCAATGGCAGTCTCGATGACGGCACGTCGACGGCCGCTACCGACGGCGACGCCGTCGCCGGCAGGTGTCACTGCTGGGGGAAACTCGACAGAGACATTGCGATCCAATAGCTGTCGTGCACGTTCTAAGTCAGGCTCGGGGTGGTCAGTGACAGGTTGGGTCTCTTCGACCGACGTCGCAGCGTGTGAGGCAGCAAAGTACTAGGCGGTGGCATGGCGGCATGAGGCATGTGAGCGGAAGTGACGGTGATCGGGGCCTGCGGCAGCGTCATTGGCCACTGCTGGCTTCCAGGACCCATGAACGCCTGCTGAACGGATATGGGTTTCCAAGCGCATCTATGTACAGCCCACGGCTGCGCTAAAAACAGGGCATGTTATGCCCTATTAAACGATACTACTGTACAAGCCTTGCCCTCGCCGGCATCCCTGTGACAGCCCGTGCGACCGCAAGAGTCGTATCCCGTCTAACGGCCAGCATCCTGCAAGTGGTAGTTCTGTGTCTGCGAACGGTCGTGGGCGCGAGAGGAATGGCGGCACCCGGTGGACGCCTAAAGTGGAGCCCCACGAGAAGCGTCCGAAGGTTGGAAAGCCCTCGCCTGAAAGCGGCAACCTACCGAACCAAACCCCGAGCGTCCAGCAATGTCTACATGCTTGAACTTGTCCACCTCCTGCATATCACGCAGAGCGACCATAAGCCGTCCAAACAGCCTACGCAGCTCGGATGGCAGAGTGTCGGTCGAAAGCAGTCTCCCTACGTGTTGTTTCTGCGCCGGCTTGAGAACGGAGGAGACGTCGATGGCCAACTGGAGGCAGACACTCTTGGATGATATCGACTGAAACTTACCGGCGTCGACGAACTTGATAAGAGCGTCGAAGTCAAAACCTAAGAGCCTATCGTCTTGATGATTGACACGATAACCACCTGACTGAGTCGGAATACGACGATGAGGAGGAGGACGAGTAAGACCAATATATCTAGAGGGAGACGAGCTGGACGACAGTGAGTAGTTCCTGCGGTGCCTCCTAGGCTTCCTCTATTGCAGCTGGGGCAGCCGGGGCCGCTGCAGCGGGAGCCGCAACCGCAGAAGCAGCAGGGACAGCTGTAGTAGGAGCTGCCGTGGCAGCAGCAGGGGCATCAGCATGCAGCAGGACTGCCGACGACGCCACAATGTTACAATGGAGGGACAGAGAAACAAAGTGAAGGGAGCAAGTCCGTTGCTCCCAGCTTCGGGTACTCGCAGTTGTTGTTCGATCTCTTGTTTTTGCCTTCTTAGACCAGGTCTGCTCAGAGCCAATTCGGAGAGTGAGGAAGCGGGGCTGGGACTTTGATTCCCTTAAAGCTACTGCAATACCCCTCAACGACGCCAAATATCCATATCCAACAAAAAATCAAAATATCCAAGAGGCGCTCATACAACGCTCATGTAACGCTCATGTAACGCTCATGTAACGCTCATGTAATGCTCATATGCATACTGTACCACCCTCAGACACTTCAGTTGCTCCATTACACCGTCGTCCTATTTCTGTAGACGCAACGAAGGGGAAGTGCGTCTTGTGCATGTCTCGTTTCCATTTATTACGTCACCTGACGCGCGGGACATTGTGTACTACTGGACGTCCCATGGAACGTCCCACGTGTTCCGTGGGACACCATGGGACAGCTAGGGACGTCCCAGAGCTGTCCCGTGGGACACGTGGGACGCCCCATGGCGTCTCCCATGGGACGCCGCACGGCATGTCCCATGGGACGTCCCACACGTCCCACGCCTAGGACGCCCCATGGACAGCCCTAGGACGTCCCATGTGTCCCATCGGACATATGGGACGCCCCACGTGTCCCATGGTGTCCCATGGGGCGTCCCACGGGTCCAATGGGACACCCCACGCGTGCCATGGGAATCCGTGGGACAGCTAAGGACGTCCCATGGGACACCATGGGACACGTGGGACGTCCCAGGGCTGTCTCATGGGACGGCCTACATGGGTTCCCAATAATGTCCACCGATTTCGCTCACATTTTGTGTGCTTGTATCCACCGATGTCAGACGACGAATGACGACCGTATCACGGCGTAGTTCAGTGTGGTTCAAAATTTATGCCTGAATTTCTGCATTTTATGTAACTTTGGCTGTAAAGCGATCTTGGCACGAATATCAAGATGCGCCATTGGGTTTTTTAGTTTGGACCCGAAAATTTGACGGGTGATTTGTAACGTTCTCACCAAGACACCACCGGATGGACCCAAGAATTTTGTTTCTTTTTTTGTCGAGATGTGCCCGTCTTTGTGTTGCTGGAAAACGGAAAGTGGGCCATCATCTCCCGACAAAAACCAAACTTGTTTGGGTTCATCCGGTGGCGTCTTGGTGAGAACGTTCTTAACCACGTGTCCAGAATTTCAGGTCCGACCTCGAAAAACTCAGCGGCGCGTGGCCATATTGGCGAGTCCCGGCAGTCTCGGCCGGAGCTTACGTCCTTTTGGTAGCCTAACTGCCACTAGGCTAAACTGTATGTAGACTAGTGATAACCAACTACTACCACTTCCTTCCCAGATCCTCCCTCTTGGACAGATCGCCTCTGGTCGGGGTCTGTCCGTTGTCTTCTTATATACCCAATACCGCCTACGATGTTGGAATACCCGTAGACCACAGCGACAGCAACGAATGCATGGGTCCCAGCAGCCAACCTGTCTGTGGTTCAATTTCCCTGCACTGAGGCTTAGTGGTGGCGCGTTCTGTACCCGCTTTGATCCACGACTGACTACCGATACGTCTTGCTTTTGCTGGAACAGTACCCGACATTTCAGCATAGGATAAAATAACAAAAGGCCAGGACACACGATGCACATCACAGACAAAGAAAGTCTTCCTTGCAGATCCAATCCTCTCCATCCCGCTCAAGCCGGCAATCATTGCAATACGTGTGCTCCACGAATGGCAAAAAAATACCGTGTACCGTATGATGTTCTTTCCCGTCCACACGCAATGCTTGGTTGCGCCCTCCCCCCCTGCCGGACGAAATATCAGCTATATCCGTTCCAACTTACGCACGTGCCTACCGGTTGGTCATAATAGCAGAAGTAAACCACCACATCGCGATATTGGGCTGCAACCTGACGAATACCCTGACCATAGGCAATCTACGGCTGGGACATAGTCAACCGCCACACAAAGCGCCACACCCGAGATTATTCCCACCAGCTTCGCGACCCCGCGGAAGCTCAACTTCCGTAAGAAGAAATGAGTGCACACTCAGCCATCACTTCATGTCGTCGACGAATAGGCCCGATGTCGGCAACGTCGAAGTGCACGTCTTCGAGGAGGGTCTCTTCACGATGAGGTTGCCCTTCCCGTCCGCAAATGGGGAGAGGAAGCGCATGATGTCAGGGTTCCCCTTCCCGTCCGCAGATGGGGAGAGGAAGCGCATGATCTCGGGGTTCCCATACTCTGTGAGGATGGCGGAGGCATGGCGACGAGGGCGCCATGACCTGGCGTGCAGCATGTTGCACAGAAATTATGGCCGAACGTAACGAAGGGAAGGGAAAGTCACGGGTAGGCCGATGGGGTGATGAGCCAAAGAAGCATGCGTATTCCGTTGGTTGTGTATCTTCCGACGTACGTCCAGGATGCGAAATATCATTTCTACACTCCGACGGAGGTGAGGCAAGCTGTAGATTGCCGAAAGGCATGCGGCTGTAGCTATTTTTCGTTCGTCCCGGGGGGCTTGGCAATCTTTGATCCTGACAACGACTACCCCGAGGGTGGTGGGGTGGTTTCTCAATTTTGCGGATCAAGAACACCGGGGGGAGATTTCAACGTGTTTGCCACTTTTTCGGCCGAATGGGCGGGGTATCTGAGAGGGTAGTGTTGAAACGACAATATTATTTTCTGGTAGATGCTGAGGCATTCATTAGTTACTTCCCGCTGGTTCTATCAACAGCATAGTTGGTTATCTGTTCGCTTCACGGAACTAGGTCACACAGTAGAAGCATGAGTAGCCTCCACTTCCGGCGAAAATTTCAATCGGAATAAGCACCCCCTTCCCTACGCTTTCCCACAATTGCGTCTTTTAGCGTTGCGGGAAAAGCGATGGATCGGAAATCGGGAAACAATAGATGCAGCGGGATGACTCCTGGCCTAGGCGTGGGAAGAAATCAAAGTTGCCCATGGCACCTTTTAGCCCTCGGTTGGTAGTGTTCAGGGGAAATCTGCCAGGTAAAATGAAGTACAACCTGCAAACACCCATTCTGTCACCTGCGCGAGGAAGGACTCGTGAAGCAAGTCCTGTCCCAAAAGTCGCCTTTCCGCCGATAGGCACTCGACGAAGCCAGGCGTTCCTTGGTGAATTGCCACATCATGTATGTCCCTAGGGTGCTAGAATTAGCAACAAGCAACACAGGGCGCGCCCCCGAACAAGAACAATAGAAACATGCGGCTGTGTAAGACCATATCTGCACTCGCTACCAAGGACACAATGACCTCATCACCCAAACGGTTCATGTCACCAGCACAGTTGAACAGACCCCCAACAGACTAACTTCTTCCATCCAAAAAACACAAGGCAACAGCGGGTACTGCAGTAGCAACGATACCTCCACTCGTCGCTCACATGTCCTGCAATACGGTCTGGATGCCGGTGTACATTCTCGCGCCACCCTCCTTAAAAATATCCCTTTTCAATGGTCGCCGACTTGCGGCTCGCCAGCTTAGGAAGCAGCTGGACCACAATTATGTGGATCGCTGCCTGCCATGAGATTCGGCCACCACAACAACAGGGGGAAAAAAGAGTCACTTTGCGTGGGGTCTTCGCACACCGAACCAAAAAAGCAACACGAACAAAACATGGACAATGTACTTCAACGACGATTAACCTTGAGAGGCATGGAAAGGGCTGAAAAATACTTTGAGAGGGTTATGTTAGTGTCCAATAAACCGTGGGCAGCCCGCGTTGAATCAAAGGATGCTAATGAGCGGCGTTCAGGATTAGCACTGGTACCCTACCGCCTTCGGTCAGAAAGACTACGGTCACGTCTCCGTACCCTAGGAGAGGAACGGGGGCCTTGTTGCCTCCGATCCCCTTGACCCAACCACTACACTCGCGGCAGTTCGCGAACGCGTTTGCGCATCGGAACATGGAGCACGTGGCTGCTGTATCAGCAGCGTACTCGTTGGAGAGGGCATCCAAGAAGAGGTGCAAAACGAAGGTTTCGTTAACATCAAGCCCCCGTTTCGAAAGGGACTCTGCGGTGGCGAGCATACTGTTGAGAGCATGTTGCGGATTCTCTGCCATCGGGATCTTCTTGGATGTCAGGGATTTTAACTCATCCGCAGGCTGCATGGACGATTCTGGGTCGTACAACCCCTTCAGCTCACGGAGCGCCCCCAGGGGCGACTCAGCTCGCTTCATTATTGTCCTGTCTTTCTCGTCCTTGAGAGCTCCACGGAGGAAATTCCACGCGTGGAAAGCGAGCTCTACTTTGTCGTGCGGGTAAAACCTGGACAGTTGGACTTTGCTCTGCCCACTGTTTACGGGGATCTCCGCCCCCCCCTCCTCGAAAAGCTCAAGAAGGTTTGTGTGTTCGCTGCCATCAAAACATTCTCTAGCCACGAAGAAAAGCTCTTGGCGTCTCCGCTGAACGTGGGCGCTGTGTACTTCACGCTTTGGTATCCCACGCTCGCACTACCGAAGACAGCAGCACCACTTCCCATGGCGCTGCTGAAACAAGCTTGATTGTGAGCAGCGGCTACTCTCACCTCTTGGGGGTCTGAACCCCCTACTTCGCCGCTGTGTCGTCCCGAAGGACCAGACTCTCTTCGCAGGTCCGCTGCCTGCGCGCTCCCGTCGTACTGCACGGTCCCAAAATGACCTGCAGTGCTTGTGGTGACGCTCTCCACGGCGCCGCCGCTTTCAGCGGCGCCCTCCGTGGCACCGCCGGACTTCTCCTCTATACGTGTAGCAAGTCCTCCGACCAGCTGCACCAGCTGGCCCATTTGCTGTGTCAGCGAACTGATCTCAAACCGCATGCTGTCCATCTGCTCGCTGCTATTTGTGTCTCCTGCCTGCGAGCCGTCCGGAGTGGTCCCTCCGGTTTTGCGGCCCGCCATCCCTAATGGACTCCCTCGAGGGAATAAACACTAGTGTGTTGGTATGTCCGTACTTGAGAGAAGATACTCATTAACTCTCTCTGATTGGGCACCCGCGGGAGCGAGGAAAGGAAGGGAAGAAGTGGCCCTCCCGAATTCGGGGAAGGGGGCCCACACATAGTAGCCTTTTTCAGGCATTCGCATGCTCCTGTCTACGTACCCCCCCGTGCTGCTAGCAGATCTACCATGCTCGTATCCAGACACACGAACACCTTCTTCTCCAGGTCCACGAGCTGCTGGTCTCCTCCCGTGAGGAGAATGTCGTCTACGTAGACCGTGAGAATCACGATGATGTTGCCGCTGGTATACACGTACACGCAGGGTTCGGATTGAGTCCTTTTCCATCCGAACACCGTGAGAGACCCGTCGAGGGTGTCGTTCCAGACCGCCGGCGACTGCGATAGGCCGTAGAGGCTCCGTTCTAGTTTGTACACCATGAGTTCTCCTGTCGTGGTGTTCTTGGCGGATGTACCGGGAGCGGGTCTGACGTACACGTCTCTGTCGCAGAGGGCGTTTAGGAAGGCACCGACAACGTCCAGTTGGTAGATGGGCCAGTTGTTGTGGCAGCCAATGGCGCACGTCATGCGAATGCTCCCGATACGGCAAACGAGGGCGTAGCTGCGTCCGTAATCCTGTCCTGGTGCTCGACGATGTCCTCCGACTACCAGGCGAGCTTTGAAGCGTCCGTCCAGCTTTTCTTGAAGACGAATTCCGTAGCGAGGGTCTTCTCTCCCTTGGGAGCGCTGCTGAGGGGCACCAGATCGTAGACGTTGTGTTCCGCAAATGGTCCATTTCCTTGCTGCACGCTCCTTTCCATTGTTCGCGCTGGGGAGAGTTCATGGCTTCGTCGTAGGTGTTGGGGATTTCGATCGCTTGATTCGTCTCCGCCAAGATCCCGTGGTGGTCGTGAGTGGTCGTGACGTAGGCGTGAGCACGCGGCACAGTGAAGGGGTCTTCGGCCACGTGAGCGAAATACTCAGTATCGCCAGGGCATGGGAACTGGGCTTGATCGGCTATCGCAGCCGGCTGAGTGAAGGAAAGACCGGATGGCTCCACGCGGCCCGTTGCAGCATGGGCTCGACCGCGGTCGTTCATGGTGACTTGTATATTGGCAGGAACCAAGCTAATGTCGATCTGATCGTCGCTGGTGGGCTTCCTGCGCGTGCTAGCTCTGGTGACTTGCAGGCGCCGCGAGCCGAAGGATCCAGTTGATGCAGAAGTGTCCGGTTCAGACGGGTTCGACGATGATGCGCTGGGGCTAGATGCGTGGATTTCGGGTGACGGTCCAGCTGGCGTCGATGAGAGATGCGGTGATGGGGCGTCCCCGTCGCCGAAATCTTGCCCGTTCCCATGTTCGTCCTCGTTCCCGTCCATTTCTAGGCGAAGCTCCTCCCGAGCGAGATTGTCTTGCTACATCTTCCGGACTTCTTGCCGAAGGAGTTCGTTCTGAGCCGCGAAGTCCAGGTCGCTCGTCGAGTGGGGGCTGTCCAGCAGGGAGGTGAAGCTCAGCACGTCGCTCTTGCACCCGTTTGCTTCAGTGGAATGCTCGAATGGCACTGACCGGGGTGGAGATTCGATGAAAGTCACATTCCGGCTCTCGACCACGGCCCCGTTGAATGGATTGAATACCCGGTAGGTTTGGCTGTCGAGGCCGAAACCACATAGCTTACCTTCGAAAGCTCTGTCGTCCAGCTTCTTTCGGTATCGCTCGTGGTGTACGAAGGCGCGCGCTCCAATGACCCGAAATCCCGAGAGATAAGGTGACCTGTTGCGCAACTTCGAGTATGGCGTAGCTCCCCCCACTGCTAAGTGTGGGGACCTGTTCAACAGGTATGCTGCAATCAGCATTAACTCCCCCCACATGGACGGCGGAAAATCTCCATCTTTCAGAAGACACCGGGTGACTCCGGCCAGGGTTTGTCTGTCCCGTTCCAATACACCAATTTGTTGAGGGGTGTTGGTGGCGGCGTATTCGAGCGTGATAGCTGAATTCTTGCAGTAGTTTCGAAACTCGGATCCGGTGTTCTCGCCTCCCTTGTCGCAGCGGATGGTCTCGATCTGGTAGCCTCCTGCCGCTGCGACGCACATGTTGTACGTGTGCACCGCCTCGGTCGTGTCAGATTTCTTGCGAAGCAGGTACACTTCTTGCATTTTCGTGTGTGGTCGGTGATGTTGCACGCGTACGGGAAGTAGCCTCCTTTGTATTTCGCAGGTGGCTTAACAGGCCCCATGTTGTCGATGACCACAACTTGTCCAGGCCGTGATAGTTCGCGAGTCGATTGCTTCAGGTGGGGGGACTGCTTGTGTTTCGCGATCTGGCAGACCCCGCAAGGGGAGAGACTGTCGCGATAGTCCACCCCGGTACCCGTGTCCTTCCGAAGGATGTCCAGGCTCCGAGCATTGATATGTCCAAGCCTTCTGTGCCAGGTGTCCGCGCTCACAAGCGTAAAGCAGACGGCGTTCGCCGTGTGGGTCTGTGACTGCTTCTGGTGGGGCACGAGGGATTTCGTGCCAGATGGCTGGACGTTCTGCTCGAACGTGATGTCGAGGGTGCACATGCCTTGGTCTCGCGGATCTTGTGTGAGTGGAATCACCTTGCCTTGAATAACGAGGTGCGGAGTGCTCTCTTCGACGACGCAGCGCAATCCCCTTTTCGGGAGGGAGGTGGGCAAAAAAATGTTGCGACCAAGCCCCGGAACGACGAGTCCCTGAATCCGCACGCGCAATTGGTGTCCTCAATTCTCCTTGACAGTGCAGTGTAGGATGCCCGTGGCCGTGCCTGTGAGTTGGCTTTCTCCGGCCACGTCGACGATCTTTGGAGAGTTTCGCTGGGTGTAATCATGAAGGTTTCCGTCGGGGATGAGGCGATTGTCAAACATGGTCTCCGATGCTCCCGTGTCTACCAGCAGTCCTACCTCGGTGGAGCTCGCGGCGAAGTTGCGTCCTGAGATGCGGGAACACGTGGCGAACATGAATCCGCTGTCGAAGGCGTCCTCGTCCCAGGTGAAGTCGACAACTGCCACTACATTGTTTGAGTCGTTCTTGTTGGACACCGACGAGCAGTGAGTGCAGTCAGAGCACGCTGTGAATGCTTTATTTGAGTCTTTGGTGTCTTCCGGGCGCTTTCCTCCTTGTTGGTAGCATTCCTCGTCCGAGTGAGACGTAGTGTTGTGCTTGGAGCACCACTTGGTGCCTCCGGCGGGCTTCGTTTTCTTCTTCGCCCTGTTCTTGATCTTGGGGCAGTTCCTCCTGATGTGCCCCGGCTCGTAGCAGCTGTGGCAGATGATGTCAGACGCGGTCGTTGCCATGGCAAATCCTCGACCAGCTATGCGTCCCTTCCATCTCTTGCGCGATTGTTCGTCCAAGAAGATGTTGCGCATGGTGGATTGCATGTCCACGATGTTGAAGGTTGGGTCTTTGAAGACCATCAGTTTGACGACCTTGTATTCGTCGGAGAAGCCCTGTACGCAGATGTCNTGTTGAAGGTTGGGTCCCTGAACACCATCACTTTGACGTCCTTATATTCGTCGGAGAAGCCCTGTACGCAGATGTCCTTGAAGCGGCGGTCGGAGATGGGTTCTCCCATCTTATCCAGCTGGGCGCGAAGTAGGTGCTTCTGGTTGAAGTAGTCGTCGCGATTTTCACCAGGGTTCGAAGGCGGCTTGTCCGTCGCCGCTGATGCCAATGTCGTCTTCGTGCTTCTGTACCAACAAGGCGGCTGGAAGTTCCACTAGTAGGAAAAGAATGACGTAGAGATCTTCGTTTTCCCTTGTGTAGGAGTCGAAGGCCGCTGTGTCTGCGGAATCTGGCTTCCTTTGTTTCTTCAGCAGTGGAAGGATGTCCTTCCTGGTCACGCCTAACACCACGCAGAATTTTTCATCCATGTCTTGAACTCAGTTGGGTCCTTTCCGTCGAATTTCTTGAGGCCTGTGATCATGGTTGCCAGGCTTGTAGAACTATCGCTGGCGAACGCGCTTCCACCTCCTGTGTTGCTCGTGCGGTATCCATTGCTCGTTGTAGCTTTATTTTCTTCGTCTTGATAAAAGTAATACCTGTTGCAGAAGTAGTTTGCTTGTGGTACTACTGCCTGTACCCGAGACTTCCCCACCCCGTTCCTCCTACTGATCTAGAGGACTCCGGTTGCTGATCTCCTCCACTGATGATACAGTGTCGTTCCATATACAAACGATGCGTATGCCGCTCGAGACTCCGGCGCACGTGACCCTTGCTTCTAGTTCACCACAGAGGTACCCACTGCTGCCGCAGCGGTGGTAACGTGTGTAAACGACGTGAACTCTCAGCACCTTGGTGGAGATGACCAAGTTTGCGCGTTTGCTTGTGGTGCCGTTGACCGATGACGGCNCCTACTGATCTAGAGGACTCCGGTTGCTGATCTCCTCCACTGATGATACAGTGTCGTTCCATATACAAACGATGCGTATGCCGCTCGAGACTCCGGCGCACGTGACCCTTGCTTCTAGTTCACCACAGAGGTACCCACTGCTGCCGCAGCGGTGGTAACGTGTGTAAACGACGTGAACTCTCAGCACCTTGGTGGAGATGACCAAGTTTGCGCGTTTGCTTGTGGTGCCGTTGACCGATGACGGCGTCGCAATCTCCAGAAATCTCCGGAACCTCGTTCTCTCGTTGTCCACGGATGAAGACTGATGTCCCAAGAGGAGGTTGCCTTGATCTTCCCGTGATGCCCGCAGCTTATAGTGTGTGCGTTAGCCGAGGCTCATTACCTGTCAGCGTAGTTTCGCTGTGCACTAGCAGCAGTAGGATGCTGCAGATGCCAGGAGGCTGTGTAGCGTACCTCAGAGGTTTACACTCTGTGCGGCTCCAACCGCGAGAGACCTGGAATGGAAAATTGAAGATGTTTTTATTGATTGCTGACTCCCGAGTCAGATCGATGTTGCTGGTACTCAACAGGAGTGAGCGGGGTGGCGAGCTTAGGGCTGCACCACTCTCCTCAAAGAGCGGACAAAATAAGCTAAACACACGAAAAATCTAAAATGCTTCCAGAGTGATTCTGGAAGCCCTCCTACGTTTTAGAAGAGTATCAAGTGTAATCTAGGTCTAGAACGCTTTCAAAATATTACAGAAGGTCCCGGAAGGTTCCAGAATGTTTCCGGGAGCTACACACGTTCTACGAAGATGTCCCGGTCGACCTTGACCTAGCATGCTTCCGGAATATTTCTAGAACAAGAGAATACATGCCACGGAGAGATAATTTCCTACTGCTACGCAGTCTAGTTGCTGCAATCGTATTCAAGGATCAAACCGTGTCCGACTACTGGTGGTCTTGACGCACGATTTTTCCTGGCAATGTAATGGGTTATGGCCACACTCCGGCGGCAGAGGTCCATGATAAATTGTCTTTGTGAAAAGTGGAAATCGTTCTCGGCAGACATCGGGTGATTGTTGCGGTCTTGGGTCTGCCATTCCCAAGGGTATGAGTAAAGAGCACTACTGTAGCAGCGTAACACCTTACCATCTGAACGTTCTAGCCCATGTCACATGCTCAGCGAGAAGCGTGCAAGTAAACAAGGGGTATGAAAGGTGAAACGGCCGAAGGGGGCTCGTGTCCTACATCCATAGAAACTGCTGCCATTGGAAACCCTACAGTAGTTCGATGTATCCAAATCTTGGTCATCAGCAGGCTAAAGGCCCTCTGAAAACATACCTCAAGCAACCCCATACACATATATCGCTGGCGGGGGACCCGGATGATTGGAAGCGTGTTCTCGTTTTCTGTCCTGCTTTCTCTGAGGATGACCTTTCTTCATTGTTGAGCCCCCAAGCCAAGTTCATGCCAACTCCACATGCACACATGGGCTGAGGACTAAAAAGGTGTGTTCGCGTTGTTCATCGAGGATAACCGCAGATTGGCATTGGAAATGCCAATAAAAATGTACACCACATGTACGTGCGGTGTCAGGATACAACATGTTGGATCTTGAGCCGTTTTCATTGGTGAGCTGAATTGCGCGGGCAATTATACTCCAGGAACTCAAAGCACCTGTACGACAACACACTATGTCCAAACATACAACACGAGTCGATGAACGATACGGGTGAACTACTGTACACAGGCAAACATGGAAAACCACACTATGTTGATCCTGCCTTGCAGGGAGTCGCGTATCGCTATGCACAAGCGCGAAGTGTCTCCAAGGGAATACGGATAGATCTCGTACTCTAGCAAACAAGAACCGCCCGATCGGTTGAAGTGAGCCCCCAGCACCACGGCAAGCATTTGAGGCGTTCCGTCCGGCTTGTTGGAAGTTACAGTCTACGACAAGAAGTCTTCCAGAAATCTTCCCTTATGACTACCCTGGGCTTCTTTTGCGAAGGGTTCCTACAAAGACAACGCCGGGCCGTGTGGCTCGTAGAGTTACGGGTACCCTTGATGGGCTTCTGCTAGTTCAGGGGTATCAGGGCATCGTCTGCCAGGCGCTTCGCCTCGAGGAGATCCCTGCAAAAAATAAGATGCACCATGGCGGCAACGGTTTCGAAAAATCCATTGGAAAAATAACGTTAGGCGGGAGGGGGTGGGGGATAAATGGCAAGTAAGTGCGGGTATAGAATAGAATACACTCAGCGACAGGTTCCACCGAAACAAGATGTGAACGATACCCAAGCACGTGACAATGAACCGTTGATTGTCCGACCTTGTCCAAAGTAGACCGCTCATCGATATTCAGCCCGTATCAACTCTCACATGCTGGCTGGCTCCCACGTTTTCGACACAACTTGAAGATAACGACGTGGAGTAGCTTTTTTCTACAAATGATTCCGACGCATTTGGCGCGGCTGCACACCCCAACATAGCCATCCCTAGACGCTCGAAAGATACGATAAACACCTATTGTCACTTAATGTCGACTGTACTTGTTCACTTGCGACAGCATTCGCGAAAAACGCTTGTGAACAAAGAGGACGACTCGGCCACTCTGTCAGCGAGGGTATTGTGACCCGCTGAGAAGGCCCGCATTCGTGTGTAACACATACGCTGCCGCTAAACAGCACCGACACCAACACCACCAGAAAAAAACGCAACATCAGGTAAGGCATCGCTCACCTTGCGAGTTCGATGATTTCATCGACGGGTGGCTCGTACCATGACATGCATTCTTGTGACCAGTGGTCCCCGGGATGCCTCGCGTAGATATGATGAAGCTTTTCAAGTTCGGTCAAGGTTGTTTGCAGAAAGCTTTGTATAGTCAGTGTGACATAGAAAAGACGGCCGGGACCGGCAGCTGTTCGACACTCGACGTCATTGTAAGCAACGAATAGGGATTCAATGGGGAATGTTTATTAGGCATTTCACCGGGAATAAAAATGTCAGCTTCATTCTTAACTGTAATGAAGACCTACAAAGCAACCAAATACTTGGAAGCGATTCACCAACCGCTTCGGGTATGGTAGGCGCCTTGCGATACGTTCAGTAAACCTCGTAAACGCCCTGATACCCTGCCATCCGTCGCTTTCAACACCAGCACACGCACACGAAGCAAAACCACCGTTTTGACACTAATACCTTCTTGTGCGGCACGCTCAATGTCCGCGGAGTGAGAAGTATCACACACCCACCCAGCCTCGTACTTCCATGTATAACGCACACCATATCCCTCAAACCAATCCCTACCTTCAAGGCGAGCCTCAAGAAGCAGGGCGGGCACGATATGGGGGCTATTTCCAGCACCGGAGTGTGCAGGGGCGCGACGATTATGTTGGCAAGCCCGGCCCCGTGGGGAGCTACGATCATGGCCGCGGTTGCGAATGTCTTGAACTGGTGTCCGACGGGATCTGTACCGAAGAACTCCACCACGTCGAAGCTCGGAAAACTGATCTTCAGAGCCTCTTTCACCTATCGTCATTGTCCAGTTGTTCGTGTTGTATCGGGTAGGACATCATTGATTGCGATACATAACAAAATGATCGGCATGCGCCACTTTGGGTGGTCGTGACGTCGGGCAACACCCTAATCCACCCTGTCTGATTTGAATTTCGTAAGTTCGTGCTACTCTACTCCCTGCTCACCTTCCAGCACTGCTGGAGGATGCACGAAGAAAAGAACATGCAAGCAAAGACAAAAAAAGGGCGTCATTCATCGGAGAACCTCGTCCGTACGGCGCAGTTGCTCTTGGAGACCACTGGTGGTTCCAGGCGACTTCGCCCGCGGACCTAGGTGAGCTGGCTAACCAGGTGCATACAAGTATCTCTGTTTTTTACCCAATGGTATTCGCTGTCTACCACGACCGATATTTCTACGGGGTGTACTCCGCGCACACCATCCCAAGCGCCATTTGCGCAGGATGTCAGCCTCAGCGGAGGTTGTGAGATGGCCGCCCTCCATCAGGTACCCGATAGCAATGCAACGGCAGTCAAGCCTTCGTGTGGACAACGAAAATGTACACGTGTACGTTGCACGTACAAACACATACCTCCTCGTTGTTCTGTAGGCCCCGCAATGTGGTTCGCACAACGAGTACGATCGTCGGGCGGGGTGGCGCTGGAGGAACGCCGTTCGTGGTCGGAAAAAGACCCTGCAAAGACAGCGGGCAGGGCAGTCGTTGGTCATTTTTGCTTCATTGTGACGAGATGAAGTCAACCCGTCCCGACCTGGACTACTCTAACGCACATCATCAGTACTTTGTGAAAAAAACAGAAAAACAACTACTGTAGATCCTACATGATAAACGAAACGTTCGGCAATTCCTGCCAGAAACACGACAAAAAACATCAGCGTTCCCCTGCCGCTAGCTGCCCCCAACAAACGATTTTCCACTCGCCGCCCACCTGCAGGAATCTATTCCTAAGCATGTTGACCATATGAGGGTCCGGGTCGCCACAAACGGTAGAAGTCGGTATAATCGCTAGATTTGCGTGCATCTGGGAAGAGTCGGGAAATCGACATGTGTTGCAGATTTAGCATTGCGAAGAGCGGATATCGACTTGTACGCGCCGGGACGCTGACTGTGCATGGGTAAACGTCAATCAATCGAGCTTCCCGGCGGACACGTGGTAAAGTGTCCGTGCTTGAGCACGCGCGAGGTGTGTTGAAATGTCTGCATCGGACCCAACCAACTGGGCCAACCGGCTGAACATACGAAGTCCCCAGTCTTGCCTGGGGCAACAACACACAAATCCGCTTTGAGTCTCCCCACGCCGACGGGCAGGCGGGCGTCGGGGAATTTGTGCGCAAGGGTAGAGTCTACGGATACAGCATTCAAGGCACCTGTACACGAGCTGAAACGAACAACGCATTTTGTGGTACCTCCCTAGACCCCGCGGTGGAAATATTTTAGATGTTTAGGTTCGCTGCATATAATTCATCCACAAAATGGAACCTCAACAAGCAGCAGGACGAAACAAGATAATTCACCGTTAGCTCTGCCCTATCGCTACAAATTTGTCGAAGAGTATACGGACTCTCGTTCAAGACACGATCACCATGGCCTGGCGGCCAATGTGGAAGTGTCGAGATAATACGTGGCTTCGATAGAGCGATCATGTATCGGAGTCCGTATCAAGACTTGGAGTTTCTACCCGAACCTTTGGGCACGACAGCCACTATGCGTTGCAGTTGTACTCATGGCAAATAGCTGAGTTACTGTTTTCGTTGTATGGCCTTGCTAGCGATGCTTGATACTGTCTGGTATCGTGGCAAGACTTCAGGTTCTACCTCGTGCTGAGTACCAATACCATTCTTGTTGGCTTGGGAGGCCTGTTCACGAAGAACGATCATAACAAGGCCCACCGCCGGCGACATGTGCTTGTTTTTCTCACCTGCTGATCGACCAAGACGACGCGCTCTCTGCTTATTCCAAGAATCTCAAGCATCTCCATTTGAACTTCGTGCACTGCCGAAATATTTTCATGAATGATGTCCTTCTCGTAGAAATGCATGGAGATCTGAACCCAGTTGTTCAAAAGACACACAAGGCAAGTCAGTTGGCTTAGGCATTGCATCAAGTTGTTTTCTCATTGGTGATACGTACAACCGTATTTGTGTAGAGATCGAAACGGAGCCAAGGTTTTGCGGGAGTACATCAACAGCACCATGAGAAAAAAATCACTATCCTTTGCAACAATGGATGCCACGGACCGAATCGTAGCGTTAGTCCGTGTCTCGCAAAACAGTGGGCTTGACCGAAAGAGAAAAATTAGATACATGTACAATACACAGGTCATGACCAGCCGAGGGCGAGATCGTCAAAGACAAGGGAATGCGTGTAGAAATTCGAACAGCGCGAGATGGAAACAGACCCGGCACCAACAGCAATTAGAGCTTGAACGGGGTCCCACATCTCAGATTTGTCGTCGAGCTACTTGTCAGGGATGGTCAGACGTGCCCGACTCAACGCGTTGGGCTTCTCGCGGACAGTGTATGTCTTGTGCGTCGTGTTGCAACGTGTTGAAAGCATGCGCAGAATCCCTGTCGACGTTTGTTTTTCTTTCACTCTGTCAGTGAAGCTATCAATAGCTGTTGTGCATAGATCAAAGTTGCTGGAAAACAGATGAGTGGCGCTCCGACCCAGTGTTCCTGGCTTACGACCAGCCGAGACATGCGTTTTAATGATGTTGCGGGTACCTGTTCGCCGTGTTGCCAGCGACCTGGAAGAAGCATAGGATGACAAAATAACTAATGTGCAGATTGATGGTCAAACAGAAAGGGGAACGCATGCCGCAGTACTCACAATGATGTCTGGGTTATCGAGAAGGACATCCAACATCAAGGTGATCCGCGGCAGATGCTCCGCCGTAAAGTGATAGTAGTTCGGGCTCCACTCTTGGGCCATCACGAACACCTAACGCACCCACAGACGATAAGTGTGAAACATAATAGGAACCAGGGTGGACAGCGGGCAAGCCGGAGGAAGACCAACGATCGGGCTGACGAGCGCATGGAGTAGAAGTGTACGTATCACATATGGCTAGACGATCACAGGGAAAACAAACGGGATGGAGGCGCATGACCGTTCCGAGGACAGGCTGAAACGTGCACGATCGGCTCTAAATCTTGAACGGTGTTCGGCCAGAACCCACCTGCTGTCGATGCAACGTGCAACGTCAGACGTGTCCCTGTTCTCATGTCGACACCGTCGCTTGGTTCCGGCAAAACCAAACGCAGACGGAAACGACGGGCCGCTTGTACGTCCTATAATCGTGTTCTACAAGTCTCGCTTGTTGTCACACGGAAATACTTAGGGCCAGTTGAGTTAGTGTACACAGACCTCTATCCCATATCATGTGCAGCTATCGACGACCGCAGGTACTGTAGGGCACAGAGTCAAGTGGTTGCGACATGAAAAAAACTTTCCTGTCCTTTCCATCGTGCCGCGCAAAAAGCAACGCATGAACAGTCGCTACTAACAAGTACTACAGCCAGAGTAAGGATTCCCGACGTCGCCCCTGCACCAGGCCCAACGACACGATCGTGCTTGCCGTCACCGCACTAAGTCGCGTGATTCACCACCGTCCTCGATGTAATCATCAAGCTTTCATGCTGAGCAAATAGTACGCGTAGGTTAACAACCAAACCACGAAATCCCACAAACTTCGATATCGATATCTCCCTACATGATACGATCCTCCCCCCCCGTCGTGACCGATTGATGACATCACACCAGCATTTTTCCCTCCTTTTTTGGGTTTGGCAATACCTTGTCGTAGCGTTCGGGGTCCCTTGGCAAACCTTCCGCGGCTATTTTGCGAGCGATAGAAACCTCATGGCGGACTGGTCCCTGACAGTTCAGCGGCATAATGTAGTCCTGCGTAGGGTTCATCGGGCAAGTTGAAAAATGCATCCCCCCCGCCCCGCCCCCCCAAAACAGTGGAAGGGGCAAGAACGTGTGTTTTGTCTTTAGAAAATATTAAACAATGCTAGAATCGGTCGTCTCAAACGGCAAAAGGCAACCTTTTGAGACCTGGCTATTCATCGCCCAAGACAGGCTACTACTACTGTTGTTGTTGTTGCTTCTGGGACATCCGTACTTGCTGCTAAGCTCCATGCCACTATCGAGTGAAAACCAAACGTGCACAAAAGAGGAACTTAGCTCGGTCCCACGACCAATATCAGAACCAGTAGTATATTCACATGCAGAGTATGCATAGACTACGTGTTGACACATGACCATATCGTCTACAACGAAAAGATAAACCAGCGGAACCTCTAGCTTCAACTCGAAATGCCACACAAAACGTGTCAATAAACCTCCCCCCCCCACCCTCCTCCCCCTCGGTGTTTGCCATCGGGGTTGGGTTTTCGTCGCTTGGCAACGACGTTGAGAAACAAGCCGCCCCTCC
>CACKRE030005143.1:29182-43855 GCA_902602495.3 Ectocarpus sp. CCAP 1310/34
TCAACTCGCCAGACGCCTTCGAGACGGCTCTGGCGTCCCACGAGCAAAGTGAATCCCCCATGGCAAGCGTCCGAGTGAAGTAGACCCCCCCCCCATGACCGTAGCCGGCGTTGCTAAGTCTGTGTACAGAGCGGGGTGGGAACAGGCCATGAGGAAGAGTTTGAAGGGCACTTGGACAAGGGGACTTTTTCATTCGTAGACGGCGCGCCAGAGGGGCGCAGGCCTGTGAGCTCAAAGTGGTGTTTTAGTTAGAAGACCAACAAGGAAGGGAAGATAGACACGTTCAAAGCGCGTCTGGTTGCTAGGGGGTTTTCGCAAATCCCGAACGTCGATTATTTCCATTCGTCTTCCCCTTGCCCCTCATCCGCATCCATTAAGCTGATGCTTGCGGTAGCGAACGAGAAGGGCATGAACCTCNATCCGCATCCATCAAACTGATGCTTGCGGTAGCAAACGAGAAGGGCATGAACCTCAATCGCTGGGATGTGAAGCAGGCGTACACACACGCCACGCTAGATGAACAGGTTTTTTTTAGGCTCCCCGCTGGGTGCGGGGACAAATCGCATAAGATTGTTAAGGCTGAGCGTGCGATTTATGGTCTGAAGCAGAGCGGTAGGCAGTGGGGGTACCACGCTGCTGATACGCTAGTCGAGAACGGGTTCGAGCAGTGCAAGGCGGACGCGTGCGTTTTCCGCAAGATGGTAGACGAAGTCGTGTTGATGATTATCGCGATTTATGTGGATGACATTTTGGTGGCTGGGTCTGACGAGGATTGCGAGGAGTTGCTTGCTTCTCTCAACAAGTTCTTCCCCACCAAAAATCTCGGAGAATGCGAATGGTTTGACGGGTGTGCCATCGAGAGAGATATGGAGGCTGGGACTCTATATAGAGGCCGGGACTCTTGAAGTCTCGCATACCGCACACATCGACAGCATGGTGAAACGCTTTGATGTACAATCGACCTCCCGCATCCCTGCCTCCCCTGGTGTCGACCTAGGACCGAAGTGAGATGACGAGAAGGGAGGGGGGTGGCCGGTGAAGGAGGCCATCGGCAGCATGATGTGGGTGTCGACGTTCTCGCGTCCAGACGTCTCGTTCGCCGTGCGTGCGGTAGCGCGCCACGCCCACGCCCCGGCGAAGCGGCACTGGGATGCCATACAGAAGATCCTCGGCTACCTGAAAGGGACGAGGGACCTCGGCATCACCTACCAACGGGGATCGGGGTTAGGGCTGGCCGTGTACGTAGACGCTAGCTACGCCGACACGGAGGATAGGCGTTCGGTGTCAGGGTTGGCGACGACGGTTGGAGGTACCGTAGTCAGCCATGGTAGCAAGACGCAGAGTATCGTGTCTTTGTCTTCAACGGAAGCCGAGTACATAGCTGCCGGGGAGGGCGTCATGGAGGCGTTGATTGTGCGTGCTGTGCTTTCGTTTGTTGCCCCAGAGACCAGTGGTAGCAGCATCCAGGTCCTTGAGGACAACCAGGGGGCCATAGCGTTGGTGCAGAACCCCCTCAGCTCAGGTCGCACGAAACTCATCGACGTGAGATTTCATTTCATTCGCTGATTGTTTAGGTCGGGGGATATTTCGGTCAAGTTTGTTCCGACAACGGAGCAACACGCGAACCTCCTAACCAAGGCCCTTAGCAGGGCCAGTCTGCAGTACCACCGGCGCAAGCTGATGAATTTGCCGGAGTAGATGTAGCAGTTTTTAGCACTTGCCTTGGATTTTTTGGTAAGTGCGGCCGTTGTAAGCCGCTGTGATAGCGACGGTTTTTTGTGGGGAGTGGTTTTTTTTTCGAGTGGTTTTGCCCGGACGCCGGGTTTCCCCTCCATATATTACCATGTTGGTGTTTTATTTTCTGATGTATCCAAGGGCGCCCTTGCCCCATCGATGGTTAGTCACTTGCGCGAAGAACCAGGGAGGGTGTTCGTGGGTCTGCGAACATTGGTGTTGGATATATGTGTTGGATGATTTGATGTCACGCAGACTAGTAAGGTTGCCGTTTGGTAGGGGTCATCGCGATGATTCACGGGGCCCCTCCTTGCTGTGGGAGCCGCTCTTTGAGCACTCCCTCTTTCGTCCGTGTGAAGGACGGTCGTCTACCTCTCGTGAAGTTAATACATCACCAAACCAGTCTCATCCGATAAATATGTGGCGTAGGCCGCAAACAGTGCAAGCCTTGGTGCTTATCGTGCGAAAAGAGTAAAGCAGTGCGTCCGTCCAAAGTATTCATGAAGAAATGCACTCGACAGCAGAACTCGGCACGACGTACATGAAAACACACCTCGCCAGGAACAAAACTCTCAACCTAGCAGCCCGGAACACAACTATGGCAGCAAGACGGAGTTAGCTCACTCATTCCGTTCATCTAGCACAATGTTGCCAAGGTTCTCTTCCTCACTTTCTTGTTCCACACTGCCCCTCTCTTGTTGGTGTACGCGTCAGCCATGCTGACTACCGTTGGGATCCTCACGCAATCGCTGATGTCTTGCCTTGGGTCCTCTCCCGAACAGTACGGGGTCAGAAGTCTTGCTCGGGTGTGGTAGTACCCACGAAATGGGCGAGGGGTGCACAAATCAGGAGAAAAAAATGAGCAAGAGAGTCGACGCGTGTGTCGTCAACATAACGGATTAAAACAGACAAAATAAATGTCCATAACGCAGCAGACGTGACTCTACCCTCACACATCCCCTCGCAAAACGATCTCGAACAAGCACGTCGGCTTTATTTGAGGGCACGTCAATTTCAAGAACAGCGAGACCACCACGGACAAGAGTTCTCTCAAGCAGCACGGAGTCCATCGAGTTGGATCAGGGGGCATATATATGTGAGAAAAGCACAATTTCAGTAGATTTTTCCAATTTTTTTCCGAAAGCGCAACAATAGCACTTGTCTCTTTTCGCAGCAGCGCCAAGAAACATCGAAACATTGGATGACATCTGTGGGAAATACTTCTGCAATACACCTCTCACACATTGCTCCATCTGTGAAAAAATCGATTGGATGCAGATATATCCTTCACACTACGGTGCGGACATAGAATCACTCACTCTGCTGCGGCAGAGTTGCCCTCGCGAACCCCGCCTAAGAAAGAATCGACACCCAACAGGGTCTTGAACGTCGGCTTCACGTGTTTGGTCTCGGATGTCAAGTTAAAGCCGTCGGCCTCAACAAATCGCCTGTTTCAGCAAGTTATGAAGAACCCGCGAGAGAGAGGAGGGGAGTGCGATAATTCGTAAGGGAAAGAGCGAGTTCCGACAACAGAGCAGGTGGGGGGCAGCGGGAAAGTTCTTGCTTGGTTCAGCCGACTAGAAGAAAGAAGCACGTAAGGCTACGCAAATAAATGCGAGCACGAAACCCTCGATCGCACAGCTTGAGGGCGTTAAGCAAGTGAACGTGCGAGTAAAGCGAATTTTTCGAGTTTGATCGGATCCACCAGGGAATTTGAAGCAACATAGATCGAGATGAAAGAGAGCAGCCATCGTAGTATGGATTCGCTGGAGAGGGGCGAATCACCACGCCCTTTCCACATGAGGCACCTTTTTTGCCCGTAAATACAAAGAATGACATATTCTTACCGCTGTTGCCCTGAACTACCGTGCCATAACCCACTCAGTGGCAATTCTAACTCCGCGCACACTTAGGGCGGACTGCAAGACCGTACCCGAGCCGGGGGGTGCTGCGCGACCTGTCCCCAACGCAGTTTCCTCACACAGAAATGCATGAGCTACTTGGACCCGCACCCCACACTTGACGTCCAAATCGGCGACAGTTCGTTCTCTTTCATCCGATCTACCGGTCGTTTCGCTAGCTGTTCCTACCTCACCTGATGGACTTGTTCCAACTGAATGAGTGATGGATGCATCATATCCACTATGCTACAAATCTTGTGTACATCAAACGAAGAGCTCCGAGGTCACACAGCTTACTGCAGCTCATACCTTCTGTTGTACCGAGAGAAGTTTTCAGCC
This sequence comes from Ectocarpus sp. CCAP 1310/34, assembly GCA_902602495.3. Taxonomy (NCBI): domain Eukaryota; class Phaeophyceae; order Ectocarpales; family Ectocarpaceae; genus Ectocarpus; species Ectocarpus sp. CCAP 1310/34. The sequence goes on from CACKRE030005143.1 coordinate 33,157, forward strand.
GTCTTTCTCTCAAGAGTACTCGCGAAAGGGCAACCATGGCAAGGTCTAATGGCAAAACACCCACCTGAGCAGCGAGTTTTGCGAGATGGGGAAGTAGGACTGAAACGTCTTGACGAAGTCGAGGTCGTGGGCAGGCGCCAGCGATCCGGGGGCCCATGCCAGGTCGGGCCTGCGAACCACGACGGCTCCCTGGATGTGCGACATCTCCTCTCCGAGGTCACCTCCCCGATACGTGTGCAGGTGGGTCCCCTTCATGGATAGAGATAGAGAGAGCGAGAGGGAGAGAGAGAAACCAGGTGCTGCAGGTGATATATTTGTGTACGCTTGTGGGTAGGAACAGGCCAGAGCAACCGCAAAAAAAGCCAGAGTGATATCACACAGCAGTGGTACAACCAAGAACGAACGAAGGAACAGAAACGAGTGGACAACCAAGCGCAGACACATGCGAATAATGAAGATATGGGCAACATTTTACATCCAAAGACAAGTATGTCTAGGCTCGACACTCACAAGACAGCACGGCGGACTCGGGCATCGCAGTTGCGAGGATATATTTAGGGCCTCCTGAAGCCTAGCCCAGACGGAAAAGGCGCCGACAATCGTAGTCGGCGGCTCGGCGTTTTCTCGGTCTTCTCGCAGTACTGCAGAGTTGGAGACATGGAGGGCAACCGGACAGTTGGCGTTATGTGGCGATTGGTAGATCTGCGGCAATGAGTTACTCCCATCTTCTGGGATCTCTGGTTCAAAAGAGAGCTCCGGGTGCCCTTCTGTTATGTCCAGTTTTCGAGACTCTTGCCGCCACTCCTGCTGGTGACGGTGGTTCCGTGATGAAACCGGGGCATATGGAATACGCTCCTGCTCGGCCTGCAGCTGCGGTTGAGGTTGTTGGTGGCTTCCTCGCGGAGATGGATATCCTTGACGGCGCAGCCCGTTTTGGCGAGGCCAATCTCGCCCTGATGCTGCTGCTGTTGCTGCTGTTGCCGCTTCATCCCCCCTGCTTCCGCCTCCCGGTCGAATGATTGGAGATTTATCGGCTAGGGCTGGTGGCATTGTCAGGTAGTTCTGCGCGAGCACCGTCGTCAGCAAGAGGCCCTGCACAGCCTGTTCAGGCGAAACAACCAAGTTTGGGGAGCAATACACGCGGCAAGCACTATTTTTCGATTTTGACTTCACGGTTGACATTGCGACAACCAACAATTCTACTTTCGACTGTCGTAGCCTGGCAAACGTTCGTGGTATTGTTGGCGTCGCCGTATAGTAGTGTCGGCATGGCGGATAAAAAAATTTCGAAACGATCTACATTTTTTGACAACCTGCCCGTCATCCTAGCGGTATCAATCTGACTTAACAGCAAAACTGGTCTTCGGTATCAATAGAGTCATGGCATTTCGGACGTCAGGGTGAACCGCTATGAGTTTGCGTGTTGGGTGGATATGATGCCTACCTGCGTCGATCTTGATGCCCATTTCTTTATCGTGGAGCCCGTTTGCCTCGTTTTCCTCATTTGTTCCCCTTACATACGTGGCGTGCGCGGCGAGTTTCCTGTCGTCGCGGATGTAGTCGTCACCGTTTCACAGAAACAAGCGGATTGAGACGTCGATGCAACAAGGGCTCCGGACTTCGGGCGCCATAGGCGCCCAAGCCCTCATGATTCGGCTAGAAATATTCATTCCAACGTCAATGATGCTGGTGGTGAAAGGCACTGGGTTGAGGATGTGCGAATCGCACATGCCAAGGGCACGATGAAGGAAAATGGTCCCTTTAGGCATAGGCTTGTTGCTCATTGCAGACAACAATATAACGTAGAATCGTGACAGCTGCATTGGCAATGAAGCCGTGGTTTACTCCTCCGTCTAGTCTGATGCGGTACGCCTTACCCTGTAAAATTGACCGGTATTCAGGTGGTTCAGGTACAGTCGACCCCTCTTTAAGGACGTACACGGTATTTCCTGAACAACAGCGTTCTCAAGGCGGGGTTGCGTCCTGAAAATTCAGGGGACGATAGCTCACCATCCCCGAGGCAAATGGAGGCATGCTATACTTCAAACTAAGGAAGGGGGTGGTACGAAAGCCAGCATCGCCGAGACGACTGGTAACTGTTTGTTGACGTCGAACATATTTACAATACTTGAAATGAGATGTACAGCAGTCAGGGACGTGTTGAAAACAACTACAGTGCACCAGTTTGTTCTTGGCCAACTAATGTACTGGATAGTCGGCAGCGGAAGAAGGAGGAAAGTCCAAATAGACATCTATTTATCTCATTCGTGAAACATAAAAAAAACGAGCGCACTTCAGCGTCGCACCGAGGAACACGAGTCAGTACATATCACTGTCCCGGCGGAGACCAAAAGCTACCCTGATGCTTTTTCCTTCCACATATCGCAAAGAGTTCTCTGAACCTCCCCCCGCGGCGTGGCTCTACGGCTCTGTTGAGTTTCATGAGTTAACGAATGAACGGTCTTCGAAAGAAGGTACAGCGTGTCACGGTACTCGCCACCCCTTCCCTTAGGTTACAAATACAGATCGCCTGCAGTTAAGAAACATTCTGTTCAGAAAGAAGGCTCAACTTTGTACGAAAAACAAGAAAAAAGGGCTGAGAAACATTGCTCGATCTCGGCCACAACGTAAGAAATGCCCCTATAAGAAACGTGATGGTGCGATACCCCCATGACATCAGAAATCTGCGGTGCTCCCAACCCCCTCCCAAGCTGAGCAGAAGTGCATTATTTTTGTAGGGGGTAGAGTCCCCCATCCCCCCCCCCCCGCACCCCTACTGTTCATAGTGAGTGCTGTACTGTAGTACTGCCACACATCGCGGACAACCATATGCTCTCCGCTGTTGTACGGGTTTGATGGCACTCTCCACCACCTCTCTTGAGGGCTTGATGATGTGGATTGTCCTCAGAGATCAAAATACAGAAAAAATAAAATACGGTGTTTCTCTCTTGGTGTGACCGGTGGCAGTATCGATCAGCAATGCCGCNGCAGAAGTGCATTATTTTTGTAGGGGGTAGAGTCCCCCATCCCCCCCCCCCCGCACCCCTACTGTTCATAGTGAGTGCTGTACTGTAGTACTGCCACACATCGCGGACAACCATATGCTCTCCGCTGTTGTACGGGTTTGATGGCACTCTCCACCACCTCTCTTGAGGGCTTGATGATGTGGATTGTCCTCAGAGATCAAAATACAGAAAAAATAAAATACGGTGTTTCTCTCTTGGTGTGACCGGTGGCAGTATCGATCAGCAATGCCGCACAGAATTTTGCGCGCCGAAATATGCGTGCGACAGCTGTAACCTAACTACTTCGGTGGAAAGCGGATTCTGTTCGATACGGTGTCAGGGGCACCAGGGAAGACGGGGCCGAGTTTTGTTTGATTTCGGGTGGATGAGGTTGGGGTTTTGTTCGTTTTTCTCCGTCTAAGGTTCGTGCCTAGAGTTCAGCTGTAGTGTTTCAACCAAACAAAGTTTTGTTGACTTAGAGGCAAACATTCCTAGCTATTGGGCATCGAGTTAATTTGGCTTACCATGACGGCCTTTACGATCGACTTTTTATGTATGTCTGCATTTATCTACAATTGTCGGAGGGCAAAACATTTTGGACGTCGGACGTCCAATGGGAGGCTGCGTCGGATGCCCGTATTAATTATCGGCGAAGAGACGCCTTGGACGTCTTATTGGACGTCCGACGCGATTTGGCACTAGACGCACGTAACCCAAACAGATACATGCATGTAATGGTACGGTCATCAGTCGTGACTTGTGTTTCCTGCTGCTACGTCAATGTAATGGGCACACTGTTCGTGATAGTTGCTGCTGTGTGTGTCGACAGAGTGACGTAGAACAATTGATCGGACAGTTTGCATTGCGGGACTGTCTGCGTTGAAGATCGTTGAGTAGCCACATATTATCAGAACAGCTAAGGAACGTTCTGTGGGAATGTTCTTCGTGGATGGTGCATTACCCCGAGTGTGTTTCTTGTGGAAAGTGCATCAGTCAGAGGATTCATGGTACGTTGTGAAGTACGTTGGCCCCTGTCTGTTGAGTCTTTGTGTTGCGATATCATTGTGTTCTGCTTTTGTGCGTTGGTCGAGCGACACGGGTGGTGGCTGCGGTGCTGCGGTGCTGTGGTGCTCCCCACCCTTGCTCACTTCACCAATTGACCTGTTCTCTTGGTCCAAGGTCTCAACAATAAAACATCTTTTCCCCAGAAGCCACGAGTTTACCAACACACGCGATGGGGGTTCCATCCGTTGGCGCGGGCGTCCAATGCGACGGCCCACGTATCCCATTGGACGTTCCACGGATGTTTGATGTCCAATGGTGTCCCATGGGACTTCCAACGTGTCGCATGGGACACCTTGGAAGCCCACTTTTGAAGGTGTGACGCCCCATAGAACGACTGAGACGATGGGAGGGATACTTGTCACATGCCAATGACACATATGGATATGTCGGTCCGAGTGTACAACAATAGATTTTCATAACACGGGGCGAAGGAGGCTGCGTGCTATGTTAGTCCTACCTTGCGGCTAGCGGAAGCACGTAGGGCACATAAGACGCGTAGGACGCGTTGGGCGTCCAATGGGAGGTTCAAGACATCTAATCGGAAGAATCCGACGTCCAATGGGACCCTCGTGGGCGTGTTCCATGGCTTCCCACGCCATTGGACGTCCAGCGTGTCCCACGGCACGTCCCACGTCCCACGTCAAATTGGACGCCCAACGCGTCCCAACGCCGTACTCGGAGTGTTCTGAGTAAGTACACTCCAACTCGGTTGGTAAGTACGGCTGAGTAGTTTTGAAACACTTACTAAAACGCATGAGTGCGGACGAGTATTTTACATACTTACTCAATATCCCGAGTATCGACAAGTATTGTCGAAATACTTTCTCAACCTCCTCAGTATGGTTGAGTCAGTACTATTTAATACTCTTACCCCTGGAAAGATTCTCATATCCGGTGAATACCCCCGGAGACTAGAAGATGACAAGTAACGACGTCAGTCACTAGTGCGGGGCATTTCCTGCGGGCCTTGCGTGCACTACCGCCACACACACGCTCTGCTGCTGCACATCATCGCTCGCGACAAAATGAAGCGATGCTCAATACTCGAAAACAAATACTCATCGGGTAGGGGTAGTGGCGAAGTTCATCAGTGACGCAGCTGCTACAACATGCAGCGGCACCCGCCCATCCGATTCATCACCCTCGAGGCAGCAGTAGCAGCAGCAGCAGCAGGAACACAAGATGTGCCTGCGCTAGTGTTGAAGCGTTGCCACGCGTTGTTCTTTGCTGACAGTGAAAAACGGTTACGGGTGGTTTCATTCAGCCGCTCTGACATCCATCAAAGACCCCTCCGTACACTGCACCGCAGCAAAAGATAAACATATTATGGTGGCTGTGTTTTTTGTGCTATACAAGTACGAGATGTCCGTATGCTACGCGTAAAATACCCGCGCACATGGAGTATTTGTATTCTTGGGTACGCTGAGTGCGAATAGTTGGAGTAACTGGAGCCATGCCTCGGAGTAATCCGGTAGGCGGGGCATGGTTGAGTAAAGGTTAGTACAATATGACGTACTTGCTCAAATGCCTGAATACGCGTGAAGTAGTTCTGAAATACTTCCCAAATCTCCTGAGTGATAATAATGAGTAGTCTAGTCTTGAAATACTTACTTGAACGACAATTCTATTTGCTCCACCGGTGAGGTAAACTCTTTTTTTGCTTCACCAGGCAAATCTCCACCCTAAGAGCTCCGATCGACCTCAAACCAATTGCTTGATTCAACCGGTGGCTGCAGAGATATGCCGAAAAGGGGGTTTCGCAGGATGTCAAGAAGCAGTAATTGTCTTGAATTTCCGTCCACACAGCTCCAATTGGCCTCAAATAGTTTGCGTCGTGTACGCACGGTCCACGTCGTTCTTCCAAGCTATCGGACACTCCCATCCGATATGTTCCCGCAGAAATATGGTCAACAGAGGGGGTTCCGCAGCATCTAGGGAGGGAGTGAATGACAATTTTCCCGCTATTCTTCCCGTCATGTAGCTGAACCGCGCCTAACTCTTTCCTCACCGTGCTTGCACGATCTACAGCTATCATTCCAGCCATTGTGCACCCCAATCGGACCAGTGGATGCAGACAAGCACCCACCCGCGGGGGTTCAGTGGCTCAAGGGCCGGTGGAACAGATAACGTAAAGGGTGCTATGTGCCCTACCAAGGGTTTCATTTTTTTTTTTTTTCATCATTAGACTCTGTCGTCTGCCCCTCTGGCGCCTATCCTCCACTTCTACCAGCTAGACGACCCAACCGGGTTCACATAGGAAGGGGGGGTTGGACCCCTCCTGCGGTTCCTGCCTGAGATATTTTTATCGCGAGAAAGGTACAGCAATCCCTTCCCTCGCGACTTATGAAGTCGATCAAGTTTGCTAACAACGAGCTTTGCAGCGCGTCGCTTCCAACGGAGACCAGGATTTAATTAGCGAGAAAAACCTCACTCTGTCGGGAATCGAACCCATGACCTGTCCCTTAGCGGGCTGCGAGGCTACCCTCTAGACTACCTGGGCAACCGGTGCATGTACATTGTGTCGGCACGGCTCACAGCTATCATTCCAGCCTTCGGTCACCCCGATCGGACCAGGGGATGCGGAGAAACACGTACCCACGGGGGCTCAGTGGCTCAACGGCCGGTGGAGCAGACAAGCTTGACTGCTCCACCAGATCAAACTCTATTATAAAGGGTGACGTTTGCCCTACGACGGCTTGTTTTGTGTTGTGGCGACTCACAGCTATGATTCAGGCAATCGGACACCCCGATCGGACCAGTGGATGCGGAGAAACACCCTCCCACGGGGGCTCAGCGGCGTACGAGCCGGTGGAGCGGATAAGCTTATCTGCTCCACCAGGCCAAACTCTTATCTACTTGGCGCTGTTTGTCTTACAAAGGATTTCATTGTGTTGGCACGACCCGAAGCCATCATTCAAGCCATCGGGCACCCCGATCGGATCAGTGGGTGCAGAGAAACACCCACCCACGGGGGTGCAGCGGCTCAAGGGCCGGTGGATCAGTTAAGCTCAACTGCTCCACCAGGCCAAACTCCATCCGCATGACATTGCTTGTCCTACGAAGGCTTGCATTGGGTTGGAACGGCCCACAGCTATCGTACAAGCCATCGGGCACCCTAATCGGACCAGGGGTTGCAGAGAAACGTCCACCAACGGGGAGTCATGTCTCAAAGGCCGGCTCGAAGGCCGGTGGAGCAGTTCTGTCGCCTTTTAGCCGTTCCCTCGTCAGATTCACTGCATGCCCTCATCAGATACACAGTATTCCTTGATCAGATACGCTGTATTCCCTGAGCAGATGCGCTGTATTCCCTCCTTAGATACACTGCATTCCCTCATCAGATACGCTGTATTCCCTCCTCAGATACACTGTATTCCCTGATCCGATATGCTGTATTCCCTGAGCAGATGCACTGTATTTCAGATACAGTGTATTGCCTGAGCATCTTGTATTCCCTCATCAGATTCGCTGTATTCCCTGAGCAGATTCACTCCATTCCACGGAGTGCAGCGTATCTGATGAGGGAATACAGTGAAACGAACGAGGAAATACTGTGTATCGGAAAAGGGAACACAGTAGATCTGATAATGGAATACAGTAAAAAGTACAAGGAATATGGTGTATCGGATAAGGGAATACAGTGATCATGACCAGGTAATACAACGTATTTGGTGAGGGAATACAGTGAAGCGCGGATGAGAGAACACGGTGAATCTGCTCAAGGAATACAGTGTTTGGCGTAGCTGATCAACAAATACAGTGTATGTAATCAGGGAATACAGTGTAGACTATCTGTCCAGGAAATACGTACAGTGTATCTACATCATGCCCTCGAGCACTGCACCGTCTCAACACTATGCCAAGAGGCGCATACTCAGAGAGGAGTGTCCACAATGGAGGTGGGGTCCCCGTTGTTGACGGGGAGTGCCGTCAGATGAGGGGGAGTGCCCCGAATCACCAGGGGGGGGGCGGTTTGGGTGGGGGGTGCCCGTTAGTCGCACGTGGTGCCTGTTGTGGGGGGGGGAGTGCCCGTTAGGGCGGGGGGGTGCCCGTTTGAGACAATTTTCCGTATCAAGGGGGTGCCCGTATCCTGCTACAAGTCTTCGCAAGACAAACAGCGCCCTGAGTTTGGCCTAGTGGAGCAGATAAGCATGCCTGCTCCACCGGGCCCTTCAGCAACTGAGCCCCCGCGGGTGGGCATTTCTCCGCATCCACTGGTCCGATTGGGGTGCCCGATGGCTCATATGATAGCTGTGGGCCGTGCCAACCCAATGCAAGCCTTCGTAGGACAAACGATGTCACGCGGATGGAGTTTGGCCCGGTGGGGCAGATAAGCATGCCTGCTCCACCGGGCCCTTGAGCAACTGAGCCCCCGCGGGTGGGCATTTCTCCGCATCCACTGGTCCGATTGGGGTGCCCGATGGCTTGAAGGATAGTTGTGGGTAGTGGCAGCACAATACAATCCTTTGCAAGACAAACGACGCCCGGTACATAGATTTTGACCTGGTGGAGCAGTCAAGCTTATCTGCTCCACCGGCCCGTGAGCCACTAAGCCTCTGTGGGTGGGTGTTTCTCCGCACCCACTGTCCGATCGGGGTATGCTAGCTGTGGGCCGTGCCGACACAATGAAACCCTTGGTAGGGAACATAGCGCACGTTATATAGAGTTTGGCCTGGTGGAGCAGTTAAGCTTATCTGCTCCACCTGCCTGTGAGCCACTGAGCCCCAGTGGGTACGTGTTTCTCCGGATCCACTGGTCTGATCGGAGTGTCCGATGGCTTGAATAATGGCTGTAAGCCGTGCCGACACAATGAAACCCTTGACAGGGCACATAGCACCCTATACATGGAGTTTGGCCTGGTGGAGCGGTTAAGGTCAACTGCTCCACCGGCCCTTGAGCCACTGAGCTCCTGCGGGTGGGCATTTCTCTGCATCGACTGGTCTGAATGAGGTGCACAATCGCTGGAATGATAGCTGTAGATCGTGCAAACACGGTGAGGACAGAGTTAGGCGCGGTTCAGATATGGCGGGAGGTATTGCGGGAAAATTGACATTCACCTCCCCCTCCCAGGATGCTGCGGACCCCCCTCTGTTGACTATATATCTGCGGGAACATATCGGATGGGAGTCTCCGATAGCTTGAAAGAACGACATGGACCGTGCGGACACGACGCGGGTCATTTGAGACCAATTGGAGCTGTGTGGATGGAGGGTCGAGACGTTCACTGCTTTTTGACGTGCTGCGGAACCCCCTTTTCAGCATATCTCTGCAGCCACCGGTCCGATGTAGCTTTCAAGTAGCATTTCCGATAGATGTAGTCCATACCTACACGATTCAATTGGTTTGAGGTCGATTGGAGCTCTGTGGGTGGAGACCTGCCTGGTGGAGAAAATGAGAGGTTACTCCACCGGGGGGGCAAATAGCATTGCCGTTACTAAAACGCTATTGAGTACGGATCTGAAAAGTACTTTTGAAAAACAAGCGTACGTCCTCTTAGGCTGTAGTCGAAGTTGCTTTTGAAGTACTCACTCAAGGATATATCAAGGTTGAGTAAATGTACTCGAGTAATAGGGCGCTTCGCGGCGTACCGCTTCGCGGTCGCTACGCTCGTAGGTTGCATGGCGATGGCAGGTGTGCGCTGGTGCAGTTTTGACATGAGAGGAAAGAAGAAGTAGTCTATTACAGCAGTCTTCTTGTCCTGTTAAAAATTTGTTGTGTGCTCATCATGTGTTCGAAGAAGGGCGAGCGAAGACAGAGTCCAGACAGACGCACAGTGGTTTATTTGAAGTTTGCGACGGGGCCGGAGGATAGTGAGTAAAACATAATAAAACACAACCGCCGCAGAAAAAGTAACAACGTCTACCACAATATTGTAAGTGTCCCAACATTACTACAAATGTCTGTTATAACGGAAAACAAATGTATGCGGCAGTCTACTACGTGGTGTAGTAGTAGTAGTGTGTTTAAAGGGGAGGAGGAAACAATATAAATGATGAAAGGGTAAAAAATCCCAGAGACAGAGAAAGTAGTTCAGTATACGGGTCCGGAGATGAGAAAAGTCAAAATCGGGTCGAGGCTCAATCCCATATTTTGGGTCGAAGGACCAACCGAAGTCGTCCGTTTTCTTAAAAGACACTTCTTATTCGTTTGGACTGTTGCATCCTCCTGATTTACGTATTTCTTTGTTTCTTATTTCTGGGAAAGAATACAACAGCACACCAAACATTCATGCAGCACAAGGTGATAAGCACAGCCCGCGGAGGCGCAGAGTAGCTAGCAGGGAGGCGGGGGGGGGGGNGGGGGGGGGGGGGGGGGGGGGGGGGGGGGGGGGGGGGGGGGGGGGTGTGACAATCGTCACTCTTCTTCTCCCCCCCTACGAAAAACAACCAATGTGCACCTATGGGTGAGTACAGAGGGGATGGGAGCGCGGAAGGAGCAGCAGTGGGGCGTCTCTAATTATTCGCCGCTAATTATTGGACACGTTTCCCCAGCAAAACGCTTCACAATGTATTGGAGGCGGGGGGGGAGTGTACTCATAGTCGTGCATGCCGTAGTCGTTAGACCATTGACCTCGCATCCCTACAAAGCCGGGACGGAGCACGCCGGGTTCTCACCGGACCAGGCTCTCACAT
>CACKRE030005145.1:64134-78931 GCA_902602495.3 Ectocarpus sp. CCAP 1310/34
TGAACTTTTGAACACAACGTGGTGCGATCATCCCCCTTGCGCGGAATGAGGGTTCTCCACCCCGCACAACATGATCTACTCGACCACCATTATGGTTACCGCAAANTTTTACAACGTCGTTGCCAAGCGACGAAAACCCAACCCCGATGGCAAACACCGGGGGGGGCGCCGAGGGTACAGGAAAAAAAAACACACCAAGTGCAGCCTCGGTTTCGAACCAACACGACGATTAACTTTTATGCTAGCGGAAACCAAACCACTAGGCAAAAATAGTCAGCGTTGACTACTCCAATGTTTTGACTTCTATAGCCTGCCCCTCCTCTTCCACATCTACGAAACACTCTTGATTCATGTGGGCGAGTGTCGCGGGACGTAATTGGTGTGCATACACGCATTTGGGGAGCACAGGTCCGTAAAGTTTGCACACATTATCCCTTGCTGAACAGACAGCGCAAGGAGGTGCGGATGCGGCACACTGCTGTACATGTGCATCGGACTCAATGCGTTTGTCCAGCCATCCAAGCACAAAATCATGGAGATATGTAATACTATACCGAAAAGGGAATGTAACATAGCACCAACGTATCCAACAGGAATGGAATACATGGAACCAACCACGCTATCCTTTGCCTGTAGAGCAGTAGTGCATCAACATCAACCTCGTTCCCTAAGCGAACCGCTGGGAAACAATCAATCACCTTCACGTTATACTATTTCGGTGGTATGCGTAAGAAGCAGTTTCCTCAGCTCTACTGGTGTAGAGCGGAGCCGTGTTACCACACAAGGTGTGTGTGTGTGTGTACTCATAGTCGTGCATGCCGTAGTCGTTAGACCATTGACCTCGCATCCCTACAAAGCTGGGACGGAGCACGCCGGGTTCTCACCGGACCAGGCTCTCGCATCACCAAGCGCGAAGCGCCGTGAGATATTCGGCGAGTCGCATGAAGGGTGCGCTGCATCCTGCTAAGGGTGTTCGGCATCTTGTGCTTACTTCCTTGCGTACGGATGACAGCTGCGTATGACTTAATGTATTTTCTGGTGCTTTCACTTCCAGAGACAGTTCTAAGCACTGTGTAACTGCCTCGAGGGTGCTTGACCATTTTAACACAACGTGGTGCGATCGTCCCCCTTGCGCGGAGTGAGGCTTCTCCACCCCGCACAACATGATCCACTCCACCACCATTGGTTGCCACACAAGGGGTCGTGTTTTAGCTGTCATGATTTCACGTCCGGATATGTAGCTGCTTACCCTTTTCTTGTTGCAGATCGAGTGCACCATCTATGCTACTATTCACTGTTGTCATACATACTAAACACACAAGTGGCCCAATTTGTTGTTGCTACAGTTGTACATGCACCGCGAAATAAAAAAATACTGGTACGGGGCACAGAGCTGGTGTGCCCCGTCCCCCAAAGCACGCGAACGTTTCAAGCAAGGAAGGTTTCACACTCGTTACAGTCGCTTGCGCACGGCAGGTAGAAAATTGTCACTCCCCCCCCCCCGCCCCCGCCCTTGCCCATGCCATTCTTAGCTGCGGCCTGTTCCTCCACGATCTCCTTGAGGGTCTCGGCCCGCTTCATGTAGCCTTCTACTCGCTTCATGATGGTTGCCTTGGCCATCTGCACCAACACCACAAACACAACACACAAAGGCGTTAGCCGACAACAGCAGCGATTGCAAGGTGTCGTACATGTCGCGGTGGAAGGAAGAGAGGCGGAATAGGTTTCCCGAGGCACGGAGAGAGAGAGGGGGGGGGGAGGGGGGAGAGAGGGCGGGAGAGAGAGAGGGAGAGAGAGAAGAGACTGCAATGCACACTCTAGCAGAGCAACGGCGATAAGAGAGCCGGCTCTAGCCCGAGCACCTGATTTTACTTTATCCAGCATGTTTGCTTGCTTGGAAAAACCCGTGTAGACTACTGCGGGGAACACTCCGCGCGCTCATTGGTTGAAGGCGGAGCAATCATCCGATGCCCAAAAAACTCATCAGAAACGACATCTTCAGGCGTCGTCGAACAGAATCTCACTGAGGCCTTGCGCCGCTGCGTTGAGCAGAGACGCCGATGACAAATACTAAAAAAAATCACACAAGCTTGCCCTCTCTCCAACACTAGTACTGCTGCACGCAGACGTTCCCAGGCAATTGCGCAACACTCGTTGTTGTGACGACAGGCCATTATACCGAAGGTAATGTTGTTGTTGTTGTTGTTGTCTTGACATTAAAAACCGTTCCGATCTCTACACACAATAGTAGTACCTTGTATGTCCGTACTGATCCAACTCGACGCGGTCGATTCCCGTGGTCACAGGTTGACTTACCCTAAAGGTACACTCAAATGAACTGGCCCCGAGGGGTCCATAAGTCAATAGATATCAACGACAGAATTTCTGGAGTCCTCCTCTCCCTCTGCGTGCTATGCGAGGTAACAACTGAGACCAGGAGTCACCATTGCAGGCGGGGGAGAAAGAGGTACACCCCCCTGGTTCAATCTTGGTATGTCACGACGTAAGCAGAGCCAAGGCCATCTGGCACAGGAAAAGAGATGTGTGAAAATATGAAAAAAAAATCTCATCGAACTAGACTATGAGTCATCTTCTGCTGGGCGTGTGCGGCACAAGAACTTGTGCTCATCTGTATCAACCGCAGCAGTTGACAACTAGCATGGTGAGTTGCATGCACTCTCACTTCGACGAGCGGCTAACTCGTCATGCCGTGCCTCCGCAGCAGCGTTGGACAAAAAAAAAAAACTTGACGGAAACTTGAACAGGCAACAAACACAAAAACAGGAACTCACGGGGTTGGGCTCGTACTTCAGGCCGGTCATGAAGTATTCCAGCGATTTCTTGTACAGTCCAAGGGCTGTCTCGTAGTCCTGGTTGTTGTCGGCGGCGATGGCATCCTTGACCATATCAATGGCCTTGGGGATGAACTGCGAGTCCATGATTGATTATGAGCCGCTTCGCTGCTGCAGCGGAGTCGAATTTGGAATTTTCCAACCTTCGTCACAAAAGACAGAACGAACTACTTCTTGTTCAAGCAACTCTCCGCTCCCCTCTCTCTATCTGCGCTGCAAATTAGAGCAATGCCCGAGGAGACCAAAGCGATAGCACCAGGGCTACACGTTTGCAACCTTGCTACTGCTGGCTGCTAATGTGTGTCCTTTGTACAACAAACCCACAGCCCAGCTTGCAGGCACAACTACGGCTGCTCCGGCCTCTAAGGAGGGGGCTCCACGAACAAGATTGTACAACGAGGCGGGGTAGTTGTGCCCCTTCGCATGAAACTGCCGTCTTCTTTGATCATGTTTCTATCGTCGACGAGGACGTGTGGTTCTTTAGACCCCGGGTTAAGCTTGATTGTGGAGCATAGTAAACCGATCACGAAAGAGGATGTGGTTGCATAGTGCAGAAGGTCCCACTAGCTTCGTTTCCCTCAGATTCAAGATGTTCTCGTGATTTGACGAAACGCGATAAGAAGACGTCGGCGGTAGATGCACACAAATAAATGTTGTTTGCGTACAATCATCAGGACGTACGCTGTAGTCGACAAACATTCATTGTGGTAAATGCGGGACAAGGGGGGTGATGCTGCTGCTGTAGTCGATTTGTAGTGTGTGGGCGTGTAGTTCAGTTGTGAGCATGCAAACGTGCTGCAGGGATTGCAGGTGTACCTCCTCGGGCTTGCGTACCCTTTCTTGCTAATAGTGTGTGTGTTGTTTAGATCTTCTGATGACTCTAGCATTTTTGTGATCACGGATCGATTCTTTGCTAGATTTTGGGATTAGCAACTGACACGAGTTTAACGTGAAGAAAAACAACAACAACAACAACAGCAACAACAACAACAATGCTGTAGAACTCCCGGGGGCTGTCCATATCACTCATGAACGTTTCGGTCCTATCTGCAGGGCTCCCTACAGCGCTCAGCTCGCTTCTCATCTTCTCTGGGCACGTGTTCCGCGCGCTCGCGCAGGCCTGCCTTCCAACAGTCGGGGGGCGGGATATAGGCTACTGGCATGGAAACAACCGAGCTGAATGGGACCCAAGGCAAGCACCACATGTCTGTTGAGACGGACAGCGAGAAGAAAAGACGTGTCACAGCCTTAGACTAGATAGAATCTTCCCCCGCTCGACCTAACTTGGGCTGCTGCTGCTGTTGCTGCCGCGCGGAGATTTGTTCGTGAGTACAGCCTGGAAAAATACGAAGAAGATAAACAATATGTAGCATAGATATAGATAGACTATCGACAGACTCGTGTGGAATTTCGCTGTGAATCGATACACGCCGTGTGCATTTCGTCGTATGGTTGGGGATGGTCAAGCTATTCTATTCCCGGTGTACATCCTGAACGTGGGAGGCCCACCCTCATCCGATCCACACAGCGACAGAACATGCCGCTGGTCACTTTTCTATGCGAATGCATGTAGCTAAGGATACACGTGTTGTATAGAAATGCCGGTTTTGTTTTGTTTCGGTGAAGAAAAAACAATCGACGGTGCTGCCTTTCGTACGCAGTACGGTGGTAGTGGAGATCGCTTGTGCGTAAGTTAACCCCAAGGGAACGACGAACGATGCTTTCTCGCACAAGAACAATGTACGAAGTACGGAGTAGCGAAGGCTGCACCATAGAGAATTCTCTCTGCTTGACCCCGCATCGAAGCTCTGGCGACCGCAAGGTAGGTAGAAGTTGGGAGAACATGTATGACTACAATGACACAAGCAACCGGTGTATATGGCACGTTACACCGCCGAACAGGCACGTACACAAGAGTCAAGGTTTACACTATTTTAGTTGCACGCCAAGGGCAGTAGTACAATTGTTCTACGTCGTACTTGATGGCCACATAACTCAATCATACCTGGCAAACCTGTTGGTTTCCCACTTCCCTTTGTACGTGAAAAACAGCCGCAAGATGGGTGTGGGACTCTTTGTGGTCCACCCGACGTCACGCCCGGATGAATATCATCGACGTCGCCTTACTAGACGACGGAGCAGCAGCAGCATCCCCGACGCATACAGGCATGCGATGGCTCTTCACAGCGAAAGACGGCCGCGTCATGAAGAAGTCGAGCCACAATTCCAACATAGGAGCGCTCAAGCAGGCCTTTCTGAGCAGGGTTCTGCTCCGTCGAGGATCTTCATCCGCGGCAGACACTGCGAGTGCCACCGACAACGGTCGAGATTCGCGGAGTAGAGGAGACGGTGGTAGCAGCAGTTCAGCGACCGGGGGTGTATTCGCAACCGCGTTGCGTAGCTCGGGTGAGAGCGTACCGCTTGATGAAGCCGGGTGGGCAGCCTTGATCGTCCAAGAAAGCGGTCGAGGCAAGGGTGCCGTAGCAGTGACCGCGTTGGCTCCCCCCGGGGGTGATCCGGCCACCGAGAATTCCCGCCGTGGTGGACCTACTCAGCAACGATACTTTTGCGAGTACAAAGCAAAACCGTATAGCAGCAGCAGCAACAGCAGTAGCAAAAATGGCACCAACGTTGCCACAGGCGACCTTTCCCGAGCGTCAACGAAGCCGATACAGGCAGCTCTGACTACCTATATGCTTGTTTCTCGTGGCCTTCTACGAGACTCGCCTGAAGTGATCGAGGAGTCTCGACAACATCACGAAGGGGACAAAAACAAGTTGAATGCACCAAGGGCGTCCACAGCTCTTTCAGACGAGCGCTTGGTTTCTAGGGTGAAGGACATCAACCGAGAGGTCGAGGCGAAGCTTCGTCGCGTCGTGCAGTGGGTGCAGGAAGTTCGGAGGGTGCACGTGCTCAGCATCGCTGCCACGTTCATCGTGGTGCCGTCGTCGGACAGAGGTGCCGGCACGTCCGAAGTCTGGCTGGAACACGCTCTTCACGCTCGGATAGTGTCGAAGAATGGCGAGGCATCGATAGCTCTGGGAGCAACGGAACCTGCACCTTACGCAGATCCTGGCGGGATGGTACCTCCGTCGACAAAACTGCCGCCCGGAACGGGAAGACCGCCGTTAATTTTGACCTCGGAAAACTCGCAACCGGGTCCGATTCCTCTTGTTCCGACCCATCAAAACCAGGGCAGAGGTTCGGCGGCAAGAGAAGCGCCCTTGACCGAAGCGGCAAGCGTTCCGCCGGAGGAAACCTCGTCGGTGGCAGACACGACCGTCCCTGCTGCCTCTGGGAGCGGTTCACCGGCATCACCAGCGCCCGTGCAGTCTGCAACGACGCTTTCTTCGCCCGGACCGCTGGAAGCAAAGGTGCAGCAGTCTACCGCGGAGTTGTTATCCGCGGCTGCCGACGCTGTGCTACTGTCAGCGGATCCACCCTCGGCGACAACGACGACGGCAGCGTCACCCTTGGAAGTTGCGTCACAGCACAGGCATCTCGGCGACGGCGGACCGGGAGGCGTGAAGCGCTCCATAGCCTCGACGGCCGCTCCCGGCCGGCATCGCGACGGACGACGGTTCTTGCTGATCGGTGCCGAATCCGAGGAAGCGGTGGCTGTTACTGCCGCCTCCGCATCCAGTTCTGCCCGTCCGTTGCGCGAGAGATGTTCGGGAGACTTCTGCACATACCGCAACTGCAATGGCGGGGTCCGGCCCGAACCGTCCGAGCGCCCACCACCCGAGGCAAGCGCTCCAGAATCCAGCGAAGGTAGTCGGGTTGGTGCAGAAAGCCCGGCGGCAGAGGTGAACTGGACAAGTATCGGCGTATCCGACGACCGGAGGAGCGGGGCTGCCCTGCTGGAGTTTACGGACAAGCAGCAGCAGCAGCAGCAGCAGCAGTTGACCTCGTCGCCTAGCGCTAGTAGAGAGGGTGACCCCAGGACCGGAAAGGAAATGCTGTTTTCTCTGACGTTCAAGTCCGTCGGGCTAGCCCGCGCGGAAGCGAAACAGGGGCTGGACGTCTACTGGGGAGAAGCACTCCGAAGGTGCTGGCGAGAAGGAAACGGTCGAGGGGCTCGCGGCCTGGAAAAATTAAGCCCTGCGTTGGTATACCGAGAGGTGAGACTGAAAAATGGCTCCCCGCACAGCCAGAAGGAACGCCAATTTCATGCCTGATCGGTTCCAGGCGATACCTTCTCGCGTTTTGTCACCCGGGGTTATGTCGATGTCGTTTTGTTCAACCGGACCCACCCCTCACCTTTGAATTGACTCTGGATTGTTTAATTCCAAGTCAAATTTACGCTGTTCAGTGTATCGTGCTCTAGCTGGGGTGAGTTATGGGCAGCGAAAGGTGTGTACGCCTGCAGAGGTTACTTCCCATGTGACAGCGAGTGGTCTCGGTGGATTATAAAGAAGTTTCTGCAGCGTTACACCTCTTCCGTTTTCAACAGATTGCCTGCGGTTTCACCGCGATTCTGCCCTGTTCCTTCCGATTGTTTCCTCTTTGTCAGTATAGGCTACAAAGCGCCCGCTGTTCTCTAAAGTCCAGTCATCCGCTGACCTATATGCAAACGTACACCGCCAAACGTATCCACGTCATGAGGGCACTTCTCGCGTTTTTTCGGCTGGCCAAGCGCTTTGAACTAGCTTAACGCAGCAATATCGGCCTCTTTGGAAGAAAGTGCGGTCTGACAGTGCAATGACCACGAGCTCGCACGAAGTATCTAACCTCGCGGCTCTTCCGCCGCGAACGAAGACCGACGACACGTGAAACCAACCGGCAAATGGCATAGCACACGACCACTTCCCCCCTGGTGCTGCCTGTTCGCGTTGGCCACCCCCCCCCCAGGTTGCCGTTTGCCGGGCCTGCTACGACGTCTACCGTCGGCTCGACAAACTTCGGGAGAGGGGCGGTGGCCGCACGGCGGACTCTGCGGGCGATCGGGTCTCTTCTTGTTCGTCGTCGTCGTCGTTACCTTTGCCGTCGCCCAAAGGGAGGAGAGACTCGCTGGCGGGCATCGACGCTACGGCCTTCAAAGGCAGGCGTGCTGCAGCGGCGGAGGCCAGCGCGGCGACCCTGCGGGAAGAGGTCGGAGAGATGCTGAAAGACGTGGACGCCAGGGCGGGAAAGCCGGGGGTTGAGGCGGGGATTCCGTGGCGGAGGCGGCTAAGGTGTGGACAAGCCATGCGTGTTGATTCAGGCTTGCTTTGTGTGGAAAAGGTGATCTATGTGATGGCGTAGAGCTGTCTTTGCTGGTCAGTGTGGTGTTTCATTCAGGCCTCCCCGTATGGCGTAGAGCTGTCTTTGTCGTTGCTGCTGCTGCTGCTTGGTTGGTGTTGCTCCTGACATTCCATGTCGTTCTGGCACAAGCGTGGCACGAAATAATTGACACGACCTTTCCTGCTACCGTGCGTGTGTTCCTTCCTTCTTTCCAGCAAGAGCAAGAGCACCGCCGGCGGACGGGTGGACCAGTCGCGCCTCGTGAACAAACTGTCTCAACCAAAGAAACAACAGCTCTATCATCCCCTGGAAGAAGAGCGCCACACCCTCCCGCACGACGACCACACCACGCACCGCCCGACCCTCAAGAGGCAGGTCAAGAGCCACGGCGATATACCGGACTCCGCCGACGATGCCGGCGATCGCCGCCACCACCCCCAACGGCGCACGAGTGCCCCCGTGCCCGGAGGAAGAGGCTTACCGTCGCTGCCGAGAGCACGGCGGCGCCGTCTGGAGCCGGCGGCGGCGGTGCAAGGAGCGGCGTGGCAGCGGACGATCCTGCCGCGCGGAAGAAAGAGCGCATGGCCGCCACTCCACGACGAAGACGGCGAAGGAACCGGTGCGAGCGGTCACCATGCCAACCCGTTTGGTCGGTCTTTGGAAGGTAGTAGTGGCGGTGGCGGTGGCGGTGGCGGTGGCGGTGGCGGTAGGTCTAGGGAAACCATCTGCGCGATAGAAGCGATGCTGGAGGAGGGGGGCGGCGACAGCTACCTCCCGGCTCGCGCTCGCGACCTGCCCGAAGCGTTGGCCGTACTCGGCCCTCCCAAGCCGGAGTCCTCCTCCGAGGACAAAGCCAAAGGTGGTACCGCACACCGCGGCGCGGGGAAGAAGAGCGGTGGAAACCTGGAGCGCAAAAACAACGGACATGATACAGGAGGAGAGGAAAGCGACCGGGCCACACGTAATGCGCTCGAAGCTTCTGCTGAGAACGGCTCGACGGGGAGAAGCGGGAACGATGCGGGGCCGAACGCCGGCGGCGAGGGACACACACGAAAAACACCGCCGGGCTGGCCATCGGCGAAGCCGGCAAGAGCGGAAGAAAGATTTTTGCACCCGTGGCAGCGAGCCCTCGAGGCTAGCAAGAGGGCGGTCAACGCCAGGACCGGGGGACAGCACGAAGCTGCCCTGTTGGAGGAGCAGCGGTGCCGGAGAGAGGCGAGGAGGGCGGCCGCGGAATCGAAGGACTGTCGGAGAGCGGGGCGGAGGGTCGCCGCCCGCTTGGGCCGACAGCACGGCCACCGCCGCCGCCGCCGCCGCTCCGGCAAGAGCAGGGGCCACGGCAAGGAAGACAGGAAAATGGCCCCAGACCGCCCGGAAAGGAGCGAGAACCGCGCGGAATTGAACGGCCAGGGGTACGGGGTCAGCTCGAGAGATGGAGACGTTGGTTTTCACAGCCGTTGTTGCGACGAAGATGACGATGACTATCTCCGCCAGTTGCGCGATGCCCTCGGCTGGGCACGGAAGACGCTCGAGGCTCTCGTGAAGCGGCTTAAAGATCGGGGGATCGCCGTAGAAGGCGCTAGGGCTGCGGCTGAAAGCGGAGGTGGAGGCCTTGGCGGGGCGGCCAAGGACTGGGAGATCGTGCGGGTGCTGAACAAACTCCGCAGACGCGTGGCGGCGTTTGAAGACGAAGGCATCTCCCTTGATGTCAACAAGGCGACGGCAGCAGAGGAGGGACTCGCAGGAGCGGCAGAGGCCCGATCAAAGTGCGAAGCTGCCTGCGAGTCATTCGAGGCGGACTTTTGCCATCTGATCGACGAGCTCACCGCTATGGCAAAGGGGCTTCCCAGCCACCCGGACCTGCAGCTGCGCTCGACCTCGGTCACACACCGGGCATTGGAAGCTAGTGGTAACGCTCATCCTGGCCCCGGCGGCGCCGCTGCTCCCGACGCGCCAAGAAGGACGACGTTTGGTTCGTTGAGCTTTGGCCTGTGTCCATCGTGCTCGGTCCTTCCCGTCGCAAGACGTTGCTTGGATTGTGACGGCGACGATAGAGACAGGTGCTCGAGCTGCTTCGTCAGGGAGCACCGCGACGCGGATCGGCAGAGACACCGCTTCCTGCGCATCAGTGGCTGCGGCAGGGAGGGCGCCGGAACCGTCGCGGCCCCCCCGCGACGAGCTGCAAGCGTCGAGAAAGGAGCAGTGCAGGAGGACAGCTCCGGAGGCGGCGTGCGGTGCTCCAGGTGCGGCGACCTCGCCGCCGCCCGGCGGTGCCGCGACTGCCGCGTGGACATGTGCGCCGCGTGCCACTTCCTCGCCCACCGTTCCCCGAGCAGGCGGTCTCACGTGACGGAGTTCGTCGGCGAGGCGGCCGTGTCCATGCAGGAGGCCCTGCACTCTCGAAACCGGGGCACCGCAGCAGGATCAGCTGCCGCGCGGGGAAGCCGGGACGACGGCGGGGAGGTCGCGGCCAGGGAGAGCGGGGCGTCTTGCTCTCCCTCTCCCTGCTCCTCCCCCTCCACGCCGCAAGTGTTCAGGACCGTCGGAGACAGCGGGAGTGATCGAGTTGTCACTGTCAGTCGTGAGGCACTCGAAGGGCGGGAGGGGGAAACGCCCGTGCCCGGGGAAGGGTCGTTCGGCAAGGGCGCGGCCCAGTCGCTCGCTCTAGTGCGACGAACGATAGACGCCCCAGCAGTTCCTCCTCCCGGGCCCTCGCAATCGTTGGGGGGAACTGGTTCTGGGTTTTGTGGGTCAACTGGGCATTTCGATGGTGTTGGTGGCGAGAGCGCGCACGCAAGCCGTGATGGTGCTCGACCGGTTGATGAAGACCCATTGGCCGAGGTAGATGTTGGTGGTTCTACATCGCTCACGGATGGGGACGATGGAGTACACCCCAGCTTCGAACCGCCGGGGGACAATTTTGCAGAGGAAGAGGCCGGCATTCCCAACGGCGACGGTTCTCCTGACGAGGTCATACACAGGGACGGTGCAGGACACTACGGCGGCGGTAGGTGGAAGGGCTGGGAGGAGGGGCAAGGAAGAGATGAATGTGGGAACGGGGACGTCGAAATACCCGAAGAAATCACGGGAGGAGATGGTGAACATGGCCCTAGCGACACAACAACTCACAGCAGGGATATCAAGGGTGATGGCCGCAGCAGGGATATCCTTCGAGCTGGAGCAGGAAGAAGAGGGGAGGGCGCAGGCATGGTTGAAGATATGTTTGGAAACCTGGAGGTCATTAAGGAAGAAGAGGGGCTGGAAGGCGAAGAAACGGACACTAGTTCAGAGGAGGATTCCGATGTTGACGATGACGATGACGATGACGAAGGAATGGTGAGACCGTGTACCGTGCGTCGCTTGCTACTACGCTGCTCCTTCTGTCCATTCCACGCTATTTTGCGGAGTCTACCCCTTGCACTCTGTTGCTCCATCCTAGTCTCACTCAGCCTCAATCTCGCGGTAGTATCTGATGGCCGGGGTCATACGGTTGGTGTGTGAGCGGCCAGTACTTCGGCGTGAGCGTGTCACTTAAAACGATTCAAAGGTATACCCCGAACGGCCCTTGGGCGCAGTTCGCGAGTACTTCGTGCTCCCCTCCCCAACACGTTAGTTCGTGGCTTGAAACAAAGCTTGACGGACTCAGGCAATAACTTTTGTTGAGAAGCACGATGACCACTATAAGGACCACTAGTCCGCGCTGACTAGTGGTCTAGTGGTCATCGTTCTTTCAACACTAGTTAATGTTGATTTTGGATTCTATGGCAATACCCAATACCTCTTGCTAATTCCGCACACCTCTTGGCCCCCTCTAACAAAATAGCTGCTACCTTTGTGCGGGTACACGGGTCCCTCGACTTTCTCGCCCTCCCCGCAAGTTGATCCGTCGATGCCTGTCGTCATTTTTCGCCCCCCCCCCCGCGTCAAAACTAACGACCTCGTCGAAGATGTGGAGTCCCGTGAACATCGCGAAGGTGGTCGTCCCCGACACAGCCTCAGACGGTGAAGAAGCAGAGATATACTCGCCCCCGTTTACGTCGCGGGCGGCAAGGACGCCCGACGAACTTCATGGTATCCCGGCCACCACGATGGAGGAGGGAGAAGGCCGCAGAAGCTCACAGGCCGCCCAGACACGGGAAGCGACCACACCGAAGATGGCCGAAACTCCGGGACCCGACGAAGTTACCGTCAACGGCGCCGTTGGGAGGAGAGAACAGGGTACAAGCTCACCGCCGCCTCCACCGCCGGCCACGCCAAAAGGCGAAGCCGTCACCGCCAACCTCGACTTCGCCCCTGGCAGTAGGAAAGGAAACGAGCGAGAAGGACAGGGTGGTGGTGGTGATACCTATCCTAAGCGGACGCTGCTGCTGCAAGCGGGCGCACCCAAAGACAAGGCCGCAGAGAGAGAACAGGACGGAAAGTCAACACCACGACCGCCGGGAGCGGAAATCACGCCAACGCCAGACGGACCGGAGGGAACAGATCACCAAGACACCGTCGAGAGCGGGCGCCCTTCCCCATCGGAAGCGGTCTCCCGGAATACCGACACCTCTGCTGTCGAAGCAGATGAAAGCAGTTGCCCGTAGACTGCTTGTAGGGGGTGGCTTCCAATACCTTCAGCTCCTCAAGTGTCTGGGCCGAGAGAATCGGACTCCCGTAACTCGAACCATCACGCAAGACTTGGGTGTAGTTCGTTCAAGCTCGATATTCCTACGCGCAACAGGAATGCACTGACTGTTGATATCGAAACGGGGCGGTGGCGTTGGAAAGTGTTTCATGTGGACTACCCCGAGGAGCAATGCTACGGTAGGGGGGACACTTTTTAAGACACGGTTCACATGCTGTCGCCCGACAAGGTCCATACAAATGCTCGTAACTCTCTCAATTTTTGCATTTCAAGGAAATCAATTCTGCACAGGCAGCCGCCTGGCGTGTATCTCGCGGCGTGCAAAACAATGAGCATTTTTTCCATTGGTCGAGGCAGTACACACCAGTCCGCCATAACACTCCATGTGACCGAGGGGGTGCCCCCTAGCGTAGCATCCCTCCGAGATATTTGGCAAGAAGAAGGCCTGTCCTTGTCCAGGGACCGCGCGCTGTTGCACTCTTGACTGAGGGATTGTCGCGTCTTATCGCGTCTTGTCGCGTCTTGTCGTGTCTTGTGCGACCCACGCCTACGAACCCAAGAAGAAGTGAAGGACAAGTGAAATGACTTTTGAGGCAGGGACGGGCTTCAGGACAGACATGCGAAAAAGTGGCCTCTGTTCGTTGCATGTAGTATATCCTCCTCGCGCCGGAGGAATTGCTAACTGCAACCGACCAAAACTGTCGAGGAAGAAATCTACGTTGGTGGCAACAGCAAGCATTTTATGGCTGCAGCCGTCCTTTGCGGCAATCCCCCTTCCTGTGTACCCACCCCCCGCCTCCCGTGTACATGTACCTAAGAGTGCAGTCTGACGCCCAGAATAGATGGAAAGACAACACCCCGCTTGGCTTCGAATGGTGTTGGGTTCAACGTGGGTGTATTGGGGGCGTGTTCACAATTTCTGCGGGCAACTTGAGAATAACGAGGAGGGAGAGGAGGTGGAAGTAGAGGGCGCGGGATCAGGAACACCTCTCCGAAGACACACGTTGAAGACAGAATGTTCAACGTGCCCTCTCTCGTGTATCACGCAAACAAGTGGTGCTTAATGCAGATCTCGGATGGTGGGGTTCCTCGATGAGAACCAGTAGATGCGTAGACAATGGAGGGAAGGCACGTCCTGCCTCCTTTGCGTTCCCACATACCTGCGCATGTACTCAACGAAGGCGCCGTGTTGGAAGAATATGTAGCGCGGGGATATTTTCGTACGAAACTGGGGCGGAGGATTACGCTTTCAGTTGGAGGCGGTGCACCAACAACGATACGTTGTTTCTCGAGGTTCGGGTCGCTTGTGACGAATAGCAGTGGCGCTCCACAGCAGCGCCCTGTCCCCGAATGAATACTCCGAGCAGAGAGTAATTGAAGTTCATGGACAAGCTTCCAGGGCGACGACGCCCTTGCAATCAAACAGGTGCCCCATTTCTCCGCCAGATGAAGGATGCCACTCTCATTATTTCACCGATACGCTGTCTTCCATTTGTACTAGCACCACTTCCCGCACCGACGTCTGCACGTCCAGCGCAGACCCTTCCGACCTATCAACACCTTCCCGAGCAACAACGGCCTGACGTATGCGTGGTCGGGCGCGGTCGTCTGCCGCCACCACACTCAACACGCGGCAGGCAGACGCCGAAACTGTCACCGGTCGCCAAAATGGACTCCCTCTACGAAAGAGCGTTCCAAATCGCCTTCCACGCACACACACCGTTGCAGCTTCAAGCGAATCCATCCTACGCACACACCTACTAGAATCTAACTCGCCCTTCTCCCTCCCTCTCTCCCTCTTTTTCTCTCTCCTAGCTATTTCGCCGACCTCACCACTATTTGCACGCAGACTTGAAAATCTTTGGTTTGAAATGCGTTTTGCGCTTGAATTTTTCACCCCCCGTTGTCGACCAATCACACCTACAACCTTGAAATGACTACATGTGAACCCTCGATGGCACCTGAACCCCTCACGTGGGAGCTCAACACGCGGAGAACAAGAAAACCTTGCGCAAGGACAGGAAGGGTAGCGCTCACCTCGGTTGAGCGAATCAACCGAAAACAATCACAACAACAGCACCCCCCCCCCCCCCCC
>CACKRE030005145.1:80751-92392 GCA_902602495.3 Ectocarpus sp. CCAP 1310/34
CCCCCCCCCCTTTTCCCCGTCCTGCGCGCAGCGCCGCGGATGGACGAGCGAGCAAAAACCTCTAGCCGGGAATTCAGCACCATCTACCAACCGCCGGGGCCACGCACCTGGCCCCCTTTTTCGGGCGGTCCGCTTACCCGCGTAATGAGACTTCACCAGTAACAGCAGAACACGGTCTGTACCCACAGACTTCTGTATGGCAGCAGGAGATAGATGATGTCCTAGACATCACCAGTTAACAGCAGAGCACATCTGTAACTCACTCGCCAAGTAGAAATACAGACTTCCGTATGGCAGCAGGAGACGGTCATGTCCTCCTCCCCTCCCGCCGTAAAAAAGACGCTCGTGCGTGCGCACACCCACACCCAGACAGACGAACTACAACCTCTCCCACCCATTGCAGGGTGTGAAACACTCAGCACCGCTACTAACACACGCTCAGGTGCACTTTCTACCCCCGAGCTGTCATACACCAAGACAGCACTAGGACAACGCAGACATGAACACCCTCGGATGCACCCCCACCGCTCTTGACGCCCCTCCTAACACAACCAAACTCGGCTCAGATAGACCTCCTCCCAACCGGGAAGTTGCCCTTGGTGTGGCAGCCCCCAAGCCGCCTCCAGCCCCCGGCCTCCTCGTAGCCCTCCACCCCTTCCGGCCAGCACGGGATGAGGAACCGGCATATCGGGGTCCTCACCTCCCCCCCGTGCTTCATCGCGGCGTCGATGTCCACGTCCTCCGTGCACGACAAGTCCATCGGAGCTGCAGGCGGAGGCACGCTCACCGAGCCCGCCACTGTTGTTGCGCAGGGGACGAAGCGGGCCGACGACGCCTCCTTCGCCCGCAACACTGCCGTCGCCGCCGCCTCTACGGCCAGCTCTGAGGTGGTGGTGGTGGTGGTAGGGGTTACCCTCGCATGTTTCCCCGCCGCCACCGCCATCGCGTCGGCCACCTTCCCTTTCGAAGACGACGGTCGCGTTGGCCGGCGGTGTGAGTCGCCGCCGCCGCTGCCGCCGCCGCCGCCGCCGCCGGTCCCGGTGCTCCGCGCGTTTACGCGGTGACTCGACGGCGGTGATGACCATGTCGACACCTTGCGCTTCTTCTTCGGGGAAGCCGGCGTCGGCATCGACGGGAAGGGCGACGTCATCGTCGTCGTCTTGTACGCCATCGCTGTGCTGCTGGTGTTGGCGATGGTGCTTTTGAACGGCGCCGGCGACAAGGCGCGGTATTTGGACGCCGCCCTGGTGGCGCTGCCGCTACTTCTGCTGCTGCTTCTGAAGGGCATCATTGGGAGGAGGGGGGNGGGGGGGGGGGGGGGGGGGGGGGGGGGGGGGGGGGGGGGGGGCAGGCACTCACCGTTAGAGCAGAGGCCAGACCACAACTAAAGCCCAACTCCCGAGTATACCGCAATCAGAACAGTGACCAGTTGAGCAAGCGGAGCAGGACTGGCTATGCAGTCGCTCTCTTCAAGGCTCCGCCGTGTGAAAAAAACGGTTGTACACAACTGCTGCAGTTCCAACTAGAAGTCGGGAGCGATAAGAGCTAGTATGTACGACATGGCACCCAGCGAGGGTTGGTTGTTGGTTGTATGCTACACGAGACTTTACATGTCATTTTCTTGCTGTGTCATTTCGTGGTCTGCCAAACAGGACAGGTGACAAGACGAGGAACGAAAGTGACGTGTCTTGATGGCTGCCAAAAACGGCGGCAACATTTCACCATGGCACACGTTGAAATCTTCACAGGTGGGAGGGGTTCTATCTTTCCAAGCCCAAACCATCCGAAGCAACCTACGCCTTGAGACAGGCCTACACATGGGACGCGATGTGCTTCGTTGTTTCTCTGCCAAGTGATTCCGCGTGCGGCCAAGCCATGAACGGAAAAAAGTTCAACATTTGAAGCTTCGTTCGAGTCAAGTGTGATCACACAAGGCGCAACACGCAAGCTTGTGTCCTCTTCTGTAACCAGCTGCTCGCCGAGAATTTTGAAATTTGAACACCACAAAAGTACGCACGCCGAAAAAATACGGGTGCACTCACCTTACAACACAATGATTCCTTGTTTAACGTATTTTTCCTGAAAACCTTTCCTGCTACCATCCGTTAGGGAAAAAGTGAATAATGTAGAGATGGAACATAACGGCCATCGAATGTACATGATCAAGTATGGAAGGATATGTCCGTGTTGTATTTTCGGGGCTTTTTTTTTTTCTAAATGTTCGTGTTCCCCGTGTACAGTAGCGGCTACGTTTTAAGGAGGAATATTTAAGAGAAGGTACGGGTTTAAGAGAGGAAAATCGCTTGGCACGACCAAAATCGGTTTTAAGAGAAAATTGGCATATTCCTGAGATTTTCTCTTGAATCGAGCTGCTGGAGGCCACGTCACGTAGCCATCACACACATCCCACAGCTCTCAACACAGACACAGCTGCAGACACCATGCCCTGCGCAGCGGGCGACCGCTGCACTATGCCCGACGAAACGCCAGGCCCGCCTCATTTCACAATACACAAATGCAGAGGTGTCTGCCGGCAGTACCTCCATGGTATCTGTGGTGTGGTGGACCCGCTCGGCACCACTGAGGTGCACCGCATCTGCCACACCTGTGCGGCCTCCCGCGAGCGCGAGACTTCAGGCGCGGGGACTGCTGGGTCGCAGCCAGAGAAGAGCGGCTCTTCGGGGGCCAAAGACGTCGATCTGGTGGAGCAAGGCGAAGCGGGACAGCAGTCGTTAGCGGCAGCGGCCTCGCCTCCGCCGCCGCACGCTAACGTAGCACAACACTTTTGTGAACTTGAGGACATTGCCGAGAAGTGCTACATGCCAAAAGCGTCTTACCACCTCCGCAAGGCCAAGCTAGCTTGGATGAGTGCCCACGGGGCGGGGGCAACCAAGCAGACGTGTATCCAAGACTACTTTAAACGGTTGCAGCAGACGCAGTGCTGAGGCTGACAGGCTTCGAGGGGTGCTTTGATTTTCTGTGCCAAAATTGTTTTGTAGCGCGTGCGATATTTTCATACAGTACTACTGTACGTGATGTAGAGCGTGTTTCGTTTCATGACTCGTTTTTGGCACGAAGGCTGTGGGTGATGTGTGTTCATGCGTGATTGGGATGGGTGGGGTACGAGTGGTTCGTTCGGTACGTGCGTCGGTAGATTTTTCCTTGGACGCAGGTGCATCCGTGGGCTCGCATTGTACTTGGAGTTGAGATGCGAGTACAGTGTGCAGCACACCACAACGAGCAACAAATACTTCAATATTGTTCTTGCACGCGCACCAAGTGTGCCACACGATAACATGATACTTAGTCCAATCTCCCAGCACAGGTTCCAAGAGCGTACCGTGACTTGGGGTTCATATCGCTCGCCGACCAACAGACAAAGCTGTGTGCGGAGCTAGCCTAAGGTGCTGACGCTAGCTGGGTCATGTGACATACGTAAATGATAGGCTCTCCATGAGCTCTGACGGCACATACTGCTGGAGTGGGCGTCAGGGTGTCAGTGTTCCACGACCTTTCGAGTTGGCTACGGTATAAGGTAATATTCTCATAAAGTGAGATATGGTTAAAGGAATACTCTCTTCAAGCGTAGCCAAAACGGTTGAACAGAAATACCGATTTAAGAGAGCAAAATTGGCTTGTACCAACCCTCTCTTAAACCGTAGCCGCTACTGTACGGGAAAAGTTGTTTTTCTCCCACTCACTGCAAAGACTTCAAGACAACACCCATGTGGCATTATTTCGAACGGGTATTTTTTTCTATGCTACGTGCGTCTGTCTTTGATTGTCGAGTATTTCCTAAAATTACTTGACCTACATCTACTTGCCGTCACGCTTCGTTCCCCCTGTGTGGCCCCGGTTTCTTCGCCGAGAAAAACAACAACCAGAGAAATGTGGCCGCACGCGAGAGGCACATGTCGCCCCGGTGGTCTAGTGGGTAGCCTCGCAGGGTCAAGGGCCAGGTCATGGGTTCGAGTCCCGACAGAGTGAGTTTTTGCACGCTAATTAAATCCTGGTCTCCGTTGGAAGCGAAGTGCTGCAAAGCTCGCTGTTAGTAAACTTGATCGACTTCACAAGTCGCGAGGGAAGGGATTGCTGTACGATAAAAATACCTCAGGCAGGAACCGCAGGATTGGGTTCAACCCCCCCCTCCTATGTGACCCCGCCCCCTCCTATGTGACCCCGGTTGGGTTGTCTAGCAAGTAGAAGTGGAGGATAGGGGCCAGAGGGGCAGACGACAGAGTCCAATGACGGGAGAAAAACATTAATGTACAGACCATATATATTGGTACGTCCTATGGTGCGTATCTTCAATAAATATTCCGTTCTCAACCCAACAACAGCAACCGGAAGCCTCGAGGAACAAAAACAAATAATTTTGGAACAAGACAAAACACGAAAAACTACAGCCAAGCAAGCAGCGCAACTCGGACGAAGAGGGAGAGAAATATGCTTGCTCGCATTGCACTACACTGGACAACGGACACACTTACCTATGAATACAAAACATGCAAGAACAGGAGCGCTCTAGCACAACACACGTGTGTGCAAGCAGGGGAACACTGCTACTACCGGTGGTAAACTCTTGTCACAGCGATACCGCTTGCTTGGGGGACCGACGCGCGCCGGCGAAACAACAGCAGTCAGCTGCACCCACACAAATGGTTGCTGTGCGTATACAACCGCAGCATCCATGCAGTACGAAAACGCTGACTCCAAAGCTGTCTTCGTGGTTTGGTTGTTGTTGTCATAAAAAAAAACGTTCCGATCTCTCTACCCCGCATACTAGATACCTTCATCTGTCCGTTGTCTTGGTGTTGTTGTTGTTGTTGTTGTTGTTGTTGTTGTTGTTGCTGTTGTTGTCTTCACATTAAAACCGTTCCGATCTCCTCTGTACCCAGTGCCTTGGTATGTCCGTACTGATGCAGCACTCGACGCGGTCGATTCCCGTGGTCACAGGTTAAATTACAGCACCCTCAAAAGGTACACTGGAATAAACTGGTATAGGAGCCACTTGATACATTTTTTTCTTGCAACGAGAACCTTGTCGTTGGATCATACGCATAATTACATCAACAGGGGTGATGCAACAGCTACATTATAATGAAAGATGCAACGCCTCGCACCCGAAGCGTTCGACCGCTGCACGCCACAAAGCCCAACAATGTTACAGAATGCACGTGTATATTTGCAGCAGGCATCATCCAAACAATCCAACAAGCACGCGGAGAGCGAACAAAAACGCTATGTATATACCACAGCACTTAATGGATAATGTATGTACCATCAAGGATCCGATGTCAGTGGGTACTTCTGTGGAAAAAAAAAAGGAAACAAATGCGGTGACCGGAAATCCCTTCGTCCGTGTCATGAGCGCGCCATCGCCCAAGTTTTTGAATTTCGTAAGGTGACCGTTAACAAACCGTGAAACACTAAATGCGCCAACAACACCGACACTCGGAGCCAACACAAAAGTCTAGTACACAGCAGCAGCAAGCGCAGCAGAGAAGAGGCAATCGCAGGCAACCGTAGGGGAGGGAGATGGTCGGCGCTCTTACTTAGCAAAGCCGACAACATTTTTGCAGAAAAGAGCTCTAAAAAATATATATATATGACTGCTGCTGTCGCATGGTATTTGCGAACAGATTAGTCTGGGTGCGCGGTGATCAAGCTAGACTCACGATTGTTGTTTTCGCTGCCACCGCCGCCGTTGCTGTGCCAACAGCGCTGCGCTCTCTACTGGGCGCAGCATGCCCAGACTCCGGAGAGCGTTCTCCTGGATTAATGCGCGCTGCTCCTCTCCCCAGCAGCTCGGTGCTGCCGCCTTTGCTGACTCTCTCCCGCCCAGGGTGAACCGCACCTTCCTGAGCGGTCTGGGTGCCTCGAGCTGCTGCTGTTGTTGTTGTGGCCGGTGGTGCCCCTCGCGGCTGCTGCCCATGTCAGCGGTGCGCACGGACCATCTACTGCTGTTGTTGCTGCTGCTGCTGTGTCGCACACGCGCGCGAACGGGAGAAAATATTGCTGTTTGGTTGGACCAAGGCGCGCAAAAAATTCAAAACCGAGGAAGAGGGCCATTGCATGCATGGCATGCATGCGGTTCCCTGCCCCTTCCCATGACGTGTGCTTTTGACTCAACAAGAACAAACCGCCGACGACAGCTTCGAAATGAGAGACCGCCCCCAGTGCCGGAGCACCTCTCTACAGCGACCCGCGGCGTGCATAAAACACAAGGCTATATCAAACACAAACCCAACACCAACAACAACACGTCTCATCATGTGTCGGTTTGTTGAGCGCGAGAACCATGTCCCGCGCTCTTGGGGTCGTGAAAACCAGGAAACGGAAACGGACGGCAGGCCGCGGGGGCACAAACAACAACGAACAACAGCAGGAAGGAGCGCTAGCCTGTTCCTGAAACAAGAAAAAGACACCGACAAACTACTGTCGATTGGATGCCTCTCTCTGCCCGCCTGTTGTCCCTGCCACGCGAGCTGCAACTCACCCCGTGGCCTCCATCAGCATCCCGCTGTTGCTGCCGCAGGTGGCCGCCGCTTCCTCGTCGTATTCGCTCTCGAAGGACGAGTCGTTGTCGCTGTCGGTGAACGCCTCTGGAGTCGTCGCCACCGGCGAGTCGCCGCAGTCCGAGAGCTCGGTGCCGGTGCTGCTGCCGTCCGGCACCCGAATCCTTACCGGGGAGAGGGGGGCCTCCTGGCTCGCCGTCGACAGCACGGCGCAGCACAGGGTGCTGCTGCTGCTGCTGCTGCTGCTGCTGCTGCTGCGAAGGCTGATCATGATTTAAGGGTAACCGACTTTCGGCTGCTGTTGTTGTCCGTGCCAGCTGAGACGACGGCGGAGGATCGTTGGAGAGAGTGCGCACGACACAGCACAGCAGTCGTATGTTGCTTTTTAACTGGCGCCGCCTGAGTTTTAGGGGGTTGGCGCTGCGGCCGGGTGCAAATGTGGAGAAAAGGCGGGGGGAGCAGATGATCTTGGCGCACAGAGAGCGAGGGAAAATGCGGGGGGGCAAGCGCGCACACCCAGGAAAAACAACCTGAAACGACAGGAGTATTTTTTTCTCGCCTTGTCTGCAGGTGTGGTGTGGATACCGGATACCCGGAGATGGTGGCTCTTCCTAGGCTAGTCGGGTCCTCACTGTTATTTTCGTTTTATCATTTGGTTTTCTCTTTCCGAGTGGTTTGTACCCTATTTTTGTTTTGTTTCCCCGCAGCGTCGTATGTGCCGGGTTCTGAGACTACGGGCTCCCAATTTTTTGTGAACTACAGAGCTAATGTGAGAAACAACAACAACAACTCCTGGCCATTGGTCGGACTTTTCACATTTTACTGTGGTTGCGCCACATATTGTCTGCTGAGGGTATACCCTTTTCGGACAAAGCACAAGAAAAGGGAGTAGACACTTTGGATCGACTCCTCAGAAGCACATCCTTCACATAATCGGAGACAGGAGGTGCACAACAACATTCTTTGCTTACGCCATGGCTTCCTCAGGAAAGTACCCGAGGAAGGTGACGGTCAGGTTCAAGAAGCTCGAGGTGAGGAAGAGCCCACGGAGACCGAGAGTACTGAAGCAGCAGCAGCAGCAGCAGCAACGAGTCACGACGGGGCAGTTGGATGAGTCGACAGACCCGCGTTGTTTTTACTTCGGAGAACGTAGCGGTCTGGTTGCGTGTGTATTTTCCTGGGGCCCATGACCTTATCTCCCTGCCCCCGTGCTCGGCACCTCTTCGGTGTCCTCGCGTGTTGAGAAGCTACTCCTGGAGGCTGACGCTGTAGTGTTGAAAACAGCAAGTTTGAGGGAGCTTGGATGGTGTTGGTGTAGTCTACACTAGCTGCACCGGCACGACCCCTTCCTGTGCTGGTGGTACACCCCACCAGCTGTAGCATGTACGCACACGCACCAAACAGCAGTGGGCGCTGGTGGCAATACCTCCGGCAGGCAGAAGAGACCAATGGGTTGTCCGGGTTGCAGATGTGGTATAAAGCCAGCATCCGCGCTCGAGCTCTGCAGCAGTTGTGTTCGAACGTACGACAAGTCGTCCAGCACCTCAACAGCTCAACTACACACCAGCCTGGCCAGGTAGACGCGAACCGCATCCTTTGCCGTGTTAGCGCCAGGCCAATCGTTTGGGTGACAACTGCAGCGGTATCGCCGCATCCATGTGTGAGCAGTGGTACAATTTGTGCTTCTTGGTAGAGCCCGTTGGTCTACCGTGTTTCGTGTCTTGTGTATGGGTCGTGGTACATATTTTTCAACAAAAGCAGCGGGGCTGGGGGGTTTCAATTTCTGATTTTTTTCCAGAGATGCACAACTGCCACACCGAAGTCGGAACCAGCTTTCACCTGACCCTCCGCGAACACACCTAGCTTGTGGAACAACCGGCCTCGGTGTTCATGAGAGAGCGTCTCACACTTAATTTTTCATGGTGAAGGGCTTTTACCTCCGCGGCACCTTGTTTCCTCCTTTTGCCACAGTACAGCGGGAGAGTGGGCCCTGCCATAACCTTCCACCCAGCTGCTGTGACATCCAGCAGCGAGGGTCCTCCATTGTGTGTACGTGTGTAGCCTTCAACCGATCCATCGTGTGGGGGGTAAAATATGTTTCCCCGCATAGGGTCTACGGTGTACGGTTAGCCAGCCCGAAGGCTTGCCTCAGGTGTGCGCAGCAAGGCTCGTCGCAGGAGAATAATTATGGTGGGGCAGGCAAAAAATCCAGGCGCTTGCGTGACACCAGACCTCATGTCGGAATGCCTGATATACATCGTAGACATGTGTGTATGC
Organism: Ectocarpus sp. CCAP 1310/34; assembly: GCA_902602495.3. Lineage (NCBI taxonomy): Eukaryota > Phaeophyceae > Ectocarpales > Ectocarpaceae > Ectocarpus > Ectocarpus sp. CCAP 1310/34. The sequence continues at coordinate 89,547 of CACKRE030005145.1, forward strand.
AATGTACGTCGTATGCATGTATGGACGTTTGCCCGAGATTCAAACTACTGGATGCGTGTATGCATAGACGTTGCCAATTAAGTGCAGTTTTTTTTTCAAGTACGGCGACGGGTCATATCCATATATCCGGCTTATCGTCGTGGCTCTCTTGCACGTGCTGCCTGGACATTCCTCGAATAGTGCAGGAGCATTCAGGCCCCATAAAACGCCGCCTCGGCCTTATGTCTGATAGAATCAACCTCTCAAGAGGCAAGTCAGGCATACGCCTGCTGAGAGGCTCGAAACAAGAAAAAGGGGTCGTCCGAAACTCAGGCATGTAGACTGTCTGATCGAGCTCATCTTGAAATTTGACAGTTGTCTACCCCCGGGGGGTTGTGAGTATCACTGGTATCACCAACGGGATTCGAAACCAAGCGTTGCTAGCGAAACGTGCTGGCGTCTTCACGCACGTAAGCGATGGCTGCCGCTCGTGTGTGTGCTTCATTGATCTAGCATCGGCTGCGCTAACGAAAAGACGGGATGAATATTAAGCGAACGAGAGTGCACGTCTTCCGCCGCGGTGCATGTACAACGCTGCTGGCATCACTCATCGGTCACTAATGTACGTAAGGCGCAAATAATCTAGACTCGATGACCAGTTTCCAGCAACTCATTTCCGCATCACTTTGTGAAAGACTGCAAACCAAACTGCGATTTTTTTTGTACATATTTTTTCATTTTGTCACATGGCAATATGGTATCCAATTACAACGAGCGAAAACCCAACCTAAATTTAACCGCCAACGACTTGTGGCTTACAGGAGAAATCGCTTTGGAACTACGTCTCCCTCCACAGCATCGACCTCGAAGGCCAGACACGCCCAAGCAAAGAAGAGCTGGAGATCATCTGCGCAGAGTGAGTCTAGGGTGTGCGCGCACGCGGGAGCGCGCGAGGAGAGGGCTAACTCCTTTTTGTATGTAGTGGACCGTTGAGTTGTTTGACCAATCACCGTTCACCCTCGTCCCTTTCAAGACGGAACACCGCTCGTCCGTAGTCCTCATGGCATTCTTGCAACATTTTTTTGTGTGTGTTTTCCGTCTTCGGAGACATGCACAAGTAAGTGTGTGCGCGTACAGGCGCGGGGGAGGGGCGCACAAAGCAACGCGTGAGGTGCTGCGTGGTACTTGTGCGGATGTTGTGCGGTTTCCCCCAGGATGTATTCCTCCGCAGCCGGGTGGCGTTTGCTCGACTCGCTCTAAGCTCAGCCGCAACGTTGCAGGCCGCCAGTGTGCGGCGGCGAAGGTTGTCCACAGCAACAAGGACAGACAAGAGAGATTGAGTGGGAGTGTTTTCGACCGAATACGAGGACATCACGGAATACGATGTCATGAGTGCTTTAAGCTTTAGCTCACCGAGTGCCCCTGTAGACTCCTTTGTCTCCGCCAGCGTGCGTGTAACGAGTTTCTATTAACCTTCGTCAGTGAAGGACCGATCTCACCGCCTTGGGGACATCGGTCGCGTGCTGCGTGTAGCTGAGTGCTCTGCTGCCTGTACCTTTTTCTGCCCGAAAACTGCGCCTTTTTCGCGCCGTCCTACCTGCACGTACATCGCGAGTTGCACGTGTGCGAGCTAGCGCCTTGATGGCACCTTTCTGACGTGCTTCGGGGTCGTGCGTGTTTGTGTTTCTCTTTTCGGCTCCGAGGCGTGCCGCAAAATTGCAAAAGAAAAAGGTCCAAATCTTCCCTCCACGACCTAACGCCAGCAATGCGCATGTGTTCACTGGACCACCCGCCTTCGGTCTCCATGGAACAGTTTGTTGTAAAGCGATCGGAGGCCGAGTCGAGTCGGGGCTGTCTATGTGAATCATCACCCTCATGCTACACTCTGTGTTTTGGGATTATTCTCGCGCTTGTGTTACGTCAGGCACTTCGCTCAGTGGGAGGTGGACGAGGAGAAGGTGGTGGAGTCATGGATCGCTCACATGGACACTGACCGGGACGTCCGAGAACTGGGCGCCGTCAAAAAGTGAAGAAAAACAACACACGTCTCCTTTTGCACACTCTCCGTTATTGCGTGCTCGACCTTGACGCATTCAAGTTGGTTTGAAGGGGCGATGCGGGCAGACATGCTAGTCCACTCTCGGTCACGAAATACCAGGGCAGTAGGTTGGTGTCGAGTGCATGTTGGAGCGAGATACGCTTGTATTGCACCAGGGGGATACATCAGCCCCAGCTTATGTTCCTGAGGGATCCTGGATCCATGTGGAATTAGTTCAACTGGATGACGGACTATCGCACCACCCCAAGCTCTATAGCGCTGTGCTCGTTTGCTGACCCGTACCATGATCGGCCGCGGCGGTATCGAGCTCTGTCGTGTCGTCCCGTCCCTCGTCGACCACGCAGGCGCAGTAACTCAGAGTTTTCTCCGTACGGTCCATATGGGCACGGAGAAGCTCCCGCGTTCGGGGGCGGCAGGGGGGGAGGGTTTGGCGGAAGCGGTTGCCCCTTGGGCATGGAAGGCGGCGTCCGCGGAGTGGTGCCTTCGGGGGAGCAGGTGGGATTCATTCGTTGCATCCGTATGCGGTATTCCGTTGTGGGCGACGGCTACTGGCTTATCCATGTCCACATGAAGGATCGCTTGGGCTTTCGCGCGACCTAGCCTCCCACCGCCACGGGGTGATAGTGTATCCGCAACACTACAAGCAGTGATATGTGCGTAGGCCACGAGCGGCGTTGATGTTAGCAGCGGAGCCGCGCGGGCGGGCGGTTGTTCGCCACCGTCGACAGCCGTGAGTCCCATGTTCCATGGCATTCTTGGAGATGGATGTCACCAACATTGGTTGTGGGCAGAGAGGGGGGGGGGGGGG